>JANHAO010015652.1:0-14723 GCA_026873985.1 Saraca asoca | reverse complement strand
TAAGATGTCAGCTTGTAGACGAAAGGGTTGGCTAGAATCCTTTGAGTAGGATGCATTGATTGATTGTAGAACTTATTAATATTATTGTTATTTCTTATCATTTTGGCTTTTAAGATGTTATCCAATACTTATAAATTGTAAACCTTATTATACTTATCAATATATTTAAAGTTATTATGATTACTAGAATTGTGTCTAAGTTATGTTAGTTTTACATATTTAAATAGTTTATTATTAACCTGTGTTAGAACTTTTGGACAGATCAATATGTCCATGGATGATTGTAGAGATAATTTAAGCATTAAGAGTAGTATGAAGTCAAGTGACTTGGATGATGATTTAGGGGACTTATTTATGATTCAATTAATCATGGAATACCAAAGGTCTTTTATTGACAAGATAACTTATAGAACTTCTATGTTGACAAAAAAGATGTATACACTTGAATTTTTGGTTGACCATGAAGCTAAATGTTATGAAAGTTTTCGAATGGACAAACATGTGTTTTTGGACTTTTGTGATGCTTTAAAAAATGTGGCAAATTTCAAGGATGGTAAAAAAATAAGTGTAGAGGAAGTAATGGCAATGTTCTTGATCATAGTTTGTCATAGCTTGCAGCACAGAATTGTTGTAGAGCATTTTCAACATTCTCTTCATATGGTAAGCAAATGGTTTAGAAGAGTACTTAGAGCTGTATGCGTATTGGGCACAACAATCATAAGACCTAGAAATCAAGGGAGTACTTATAGACGCATTTTGGAGAATCAAAAAAACTTTCCCTATTTTAAGGTAAATTATTACTTCTATTGTTATTGTATTTCAATTAATGAGTTTTTTAAGTTAAAATAGTTAAATTTTGTTTCTATTATAGGATTGCATGTGTGCTATTGATGGCACACATGTTGCTGCTTGGGCTCCTGCAACAAAACAAATTGCCTTTCATGGAAGAAAAGTTTTAGTAACACAAAACGTGATGGCAGTATGTGATTTTGATATGTTGTTCACCATGGGAAGGGACAACAAATTATTCAAAGGTGTTTTTAAATGCCTTGAAACTCGAAAACAATTTTCCTAAGTCTCATGGAGGTATATCAACAAATTAAAATATTGTTAGTTAATTTGATACTTCATTACCATTTGAGTTATCTTATGAAATTACTTGTTTGTCTTTTAACAGATCAATTTTATCTTGTTAATTCTGGTTATCCTAATATGCCTGGATATCTTGCTCCATATCATGGCCAGAAATACCATTTACAAGATTATCATGGACAAAGTCGACCAAGGGGCAAGTATGAATTGTTTAATTATAGACACTCTTCATTATAGAATGTTATTGAAAGGTGCTTTGGAGTATTGAAGGCAAGATTCCCAATTTTAAAATTAATGCCAAATTATCCAATAAGAAGACAAAAACAAATTCCTACGGCTTGTTGCACTATTCATAACTTCATTAGAATGCAACATGCCACCAATGGACTGTTTGAAGATTATTCTCAACAAGGTGCAACAATACCAGGAAAGCATGGATTAGGACACCAAGAAGGCATTACTATTGATGTTGCTTAGACTAGTCAAATGGCACAAGTTAGAGAAAATATTGTCAATGAAATGTGGGAAAATAGAACTTATTCGTATTATTTTTACATTGGAAAGACTCTGATTAATAGATCTAATTTTATTTGATTGATATGATTTGGTTAAGTTTAATTACATAGATTATGTTATTTAGCAATCTATATAGTGATGCATATATATGCTTTGATAACTTGAATATATTTATTTCTTGATTTCTTTATATATATATATATATATATGAAAATATGAGAATAAATTATTTAAAACCTTGTTGAAAATGAACAAGAAAAGAATAGAAAATATATTAACCAAACATGTTTTCACAATTTTTATTTTTTGAAATTTTCGTTTCAAACGTGTTTTCATTATTTTCATTTTCTAGAAATAGTTTTCAAGTTTACAAACCAAACATGTTTCTTAAAATAATAAAAACTAAAAATGAAAATACAGGAAATGAAAACTGAAAATGGAAATAAGGAAACATTTCCAAAAGCAAACGGGCCTGTATTCCAAGCCATATTTGGTATATGCAGATCATGAACAAAGAAAGATACTCATCATCAAAAGAAAAAGAGAGAAATAATTTTTTTGGCTAAATTACACGAAAACTCTTGAGCTACAAGGTTTGTGTAGTTTACTCTTTTTTGGTAAATACTCCTATATACTTTGAAACTTGGCAACATATCACCTAAACTGTGGATAGGTTAATAAAGGTTTTAATCCTTATAATTTTACTAAATTTATAATTTAATTTTATGTAATTATATCTTAAAAATTAAAATTATTTATAATTAAATCCTCATTATCAACTAATATCAAATCTAATTAACACAATTCAACGTGTTTACTAGATTCATATATTGATATTTTATTTTTACTGACATATCATATTTATCTCATCAAAATTTATTTATTAATTTTTACTTATCATATAAAAAAATTATCTTTATTTTTTTTTTTAGAAAAAAAATCTATGTATTAACAAAAACTTACAAGGCTGAATTTTTTCTTTAGGAATTATTGATAGAAAATGACAAAAAAATAAAAAATAAAACTTCAATTTGATTTTAAGTTAATTCATTTTATTTGGATTTAATATAAATTCATAATAAGGATTTAATTTCAAATTATTATAATTATACAAAATAAAACTATAAGAATTAAATTACAAGAATTCTTATTAATCCCTTCAACTATTAACTGCACGTGCAACTCACCTTCTGTCGGTATTCCATCCATTTTAATAACGAAAATAAGACACATGACTTGTTTTAACCCTGTTAGTAAAGGTAGAAGGTCTCCGTACTATACAAGAGTTTTGTTATATAGTATTGGTTGATATAACAGAAAGTGGCACCACTAACATCAAGTAATCAAACGAAGTAACAATTCCTACCTAAGCTTTCCTTTGTAAGTTGTAACTCACAAACTTTCTTTCTCTTTCTTTTAAAAAAAATGATATCCTGAACTCTGTCACTTTCTCACTAAGCATTCTCAGTCAAGTACAGAAACAATTACCTATCTCAATTTACTATTAACCAAGAAACCTTTAACTGTGCTCATTTTGTAGCTCCGATGGACTCTTCATTTCGCATGAACTTTACAAATTTAGACTTCATCTCTGCTGGAATTCTCACAGGACGATAATTTTTGTCAAGCCACACTGCAGTGGCCTTGGCTTCCAAAATAGGCTGCCACCAAAAAGTCCCCGTATATCAGAAAAAAAACCTCTCTAGAATGTGTAAAAAAAAAAAGACAAAGTGACAGACACAAACCTCTCGGCTGGGCAGCTTAAAGATAAAGTGATCAAAGTATATACGAGCAGCTGAAGAGCCAGAGATCCTAACCCTTACAATAAATCGGTCTCCACTCTGGTAACACAATCTTACAAGCAGAAGTGGAGAACAACTGTAGGCAAAGAATAAATAAATAAATAAAGGCTTACTCTTAGAGGTGCAAGGAATTTGAGAGACAACTCAGAGAGTGCCAATGCATCACCACTTCGGGCCACAGCATCGGCACTAATACCAACGCTGTCCAAGAGTTCATGACGACCTTACAAAGATATTGACAGACAAGTGATCAGATTTTGCATGTTCAAGCCAAATAGTATGTTTATTGTCACAGATGTTTCAAAGAGATGCTTAACCAATATGCATTAAGAGATAATCCAATATCTTTACACGGAACCCATTTGAATTTCACCAAGAAATCTCGACAACCCCCTGATGCAGCAGCTAATCTCAACTATCCGAAAGAAGGATCAAGAAGATGGGAGAATTTGTTAGGACATGCAGAATAAACAGCCTGCAATTGGCACTTCATGTCAAATTCTACAAGTTACTCCTTCCTTGCTTATTGATTTCATGATTTGATTTCAAAGATTAGTCCCTAAAAATCTGAAACTACAGTTAGGCACATATATAAAGTGAGTGTTTTAGTAGATTTCTGATGTATGCACAGACGTGTGTGAGTTTAAGGTTTCCATTGTATGCAAATTAGCAGAGAAGCATTGACAACCTGTAGCAATGTGATATACTCTTAAAGTCACCAACAAACTGCAAAATTAACTAGACACCTTACTAATTTTTATGCTTCATCCATAGTTGTAACTTGTAAATACACCAAAATTAACAGCTGAGGTAGTCTTTGTCGATATAGATAATTGGATAAAAAAAAAAAAAATTAGACTGTCATCTAGAAAAAGTCTTCTGAAGCTCACAAAGTCTCACCATGTTGGCAATAGCTTGCATAAACTGCATTGTTGACCACTCCATACTGATCCAGCTCATAATCACGAACTTTTAGTTCAACATCCACAAATCCGCTCATTCTGCAAAATGACAGGGCAAAAATATGTACACTTTGCCTGTTATATGATAAAACAAGCTTAAGCATGTAAGAATATGAAGATCACATGAGCTCAACATCTTATTGAGCCAAAGAGTCCAACAATTTCCTGAAATGTTTAAATTTTTTAAGCTTCAATTATTCATAGTAATTAAAGGGCATCACAGTAAAGATACAAGCATAATCCCCCCACAAATGAGTTCCCACCGAATGAAAAATCCTACCCAATAAGCAGAAACAAAGAGGAACAAGAATGCTAATTGCAGAAACCACATTAAGCCAGAAGATTATTAAAATTCTCCCGACATCAATTGAATACACTGAAACTCCAATCTAATGCATTTCAAATGTACTTTTTCCAAAAAGGTAAAATAAGGGAAAGAAATTGCAGCTACCCTTTGCCACCTTTAAGATCCAAAAGTGGCATAGAATTGAAACTCCTCAGTGGGGACACTGATCGTAGGCACTGCGATTTGGAAGGCTGGCGGGTAACAGGGAAAGACTGCGGAGATGGGTGGTTGAGACAAAATTGCGACGCAGTGTGGAAACCTAGGGAAGGCAACATTGTAACTAGAGAAGCTTGGGTTGAGCAAGACATTGAGAATTGGAGAAGAAGAGGATGAGAGTTTCGCCGATTTGTGTGGAAAATGAAATGATTGGCGTTACGAACCAAGCAACTGCTTTAACTGTTCCGCTGCTGCTTGTCCTCGTTCTTCAACTGCCTCCGCTGATTGCATTTGGTTTCGCTTTTCTTCTCCTTTTTCTTGGAATAATGTCTTTTTCAGTGTATAAATAAAAGGATAATACTTAAAAAGCATTTTAAATTTCTAAAAATTTATATCAGAAAATTACACTTCTTGTAATAGTTTTTTAAGCAGAAATAACAAGTTGTTTAATGCATACATATTCTAAAATCAATGTCAAATCTCATTACATCGCATACATGTTCCAAAATCAATATCAACTCACATTATACCACGTAAGATTATATAAAATTTTGAAATTAACGTTCATCGATTCTATAATTTTTTTATAAATTTTAAATAAAAATTATAATATTATTATATATTAATATATTATATCATTTTAATTAAATATATAAAAACGAGTTTAAAATTATCTTTAAAAAAATGAAATGATAAATCATAACATAATAATATTATAATTCTTATTGAAAAAATTCATAGAAAAATTATATAATTTAAAAAATGAATAATTAAGTGAATAATAAATATTAATTCTAAAGTTTTTGTATAATTTAAGGTTTTGATTATAAGTTTAACAAGTTAGATGGGATAAAATCTAACTATTTAAAGTTTGAACTTTTTGCATTTTCGATGTATTTTATGTAATAATATAAAATTTGCATCCTGAAATTTTGTTTGGTCACACACCCTGAAAATTCTTAAAAAGATTAAGATTTATAGTTGCTTAGGTGTAGGCCCAAATATCAAAGAGTGGGTTAAAGAAAGAGTTGGCCCAAAAATAAAGCACAAGGTTTTGGGAAAGGATGCATCAGAGACTGTTCAAGCTATGATCCTTACACCCCACGCCAATATTTGAAGCCAAGGCAAAGGTGATACATAAGAATTGCAATGGGAGAGCTCCCTTATGTTATCTTCTGTTTTCCACAACAAATTTTGTTTCATCTTTTGAGCATTCAAATGGGTTTATACGAAATAATTAAAATTTAAATGATTTTATTCTAATAGACTCATATTATCTTGGATAAAATAATATATATTTGTCTATTTATCGAAAGTTGTCTCTCTCTCCTTAGCAAAGGTTCTCACATGGCTACCACTTTCATTCAAATCACCTGAAGACAACCTCCTTAAAGCCATTACCCACTTCACATTCCAATATACCATAACTACCATTGGATTATTACCAATATACTATAAACGTTCTTTTGACGAGAGAGGGGTTATTTGCACTAAAGAAGAGAGTTTGAATGAGTAAATTCCACACTTTTAAAATTAGGGAGTTATTTGCAAACATGCAATGGTTCAATGGGTTCATTTGCATTTTACCATAAACTGAAATAAGTGTAACTTGTTTCAATTTCACCTTTGGATAAAGAAAAAACTAGTAAGGGTTAAGGTAAGAGCTTATTTGATACATCGGCGAGATAATTGATTATAAACATAGAGTTCATTTGATAATTATAAATATTATTAATTATATATAATTTATTTTATATTTAGTAATATCTTTTGATAATTGATTATATATATAATATATTCTTATTTGAATAAGATATATAAAAATTATCTTTCTAACATTAAATTACTCAAAATGACAATAAAGGAAGAGAGAGAGAAAAAAAAGATTTTGTTGTTGTTATTAAAGTAAAAACAGTAATAACAAAAAAAGTGAAAATAATATGAATATAAATATAAATGTTTATCTTTTTATAATTTCAATTAAAAATAATTATTGAAATAACTTTTATTAATCAAATTTATAACTTATAATTAATTATTGAAAGATCTAATTGTTATACCAAGTATCTCTAAAAAGAATATTATAATCAATTAGTTAACCTATATTTTATTATTGAAGATTTTAATCGCTATACCAAATAATCACATAATAGATTATTAATAATTAATTTTTAAAAAATTTATTTTATGTATGATAGCATCATTTGATAATTGATTATATATAATTTATTCTTATTTAGATGATATATAGAAAAATTACTTTTTTATATTAAATTATTAAAAAATACATTGAAGAAAGAGAATGCAATAGGAGTTTTTGTCCTTATTATCATAAGAATCCAAATCATGTTTGTTGAAACTTCAATGAATCACATATAATTAGCTTTTTCTACCAATATTAATTGAGAAAATAAAATTTTTTGAATAAACAATTTTTTAATAAGTGGGTCATGAACAAACAGAGTAAGTGAGTGAAACAAAGAAGCATGTCGCGATTCTAATTGTTTGGATGAAAAATAAAATTTTATACTAGATAAATTTTTTTAAAAAAATATTTTTAGAGAATAAATTAATTTTTTGTTGTTTGGACAATATAAAAAATACTTTCTTTTATTTGATGTATAAAGACAAACTATTTTCTTTTATTAAAAAAATATTATTATATATATAAATTTTATCTTTAAGATCAAGTTACATAATAATTATTTTGTTATTAGAATGTTTTTATGATAAAAATTAATAAATCTTTACTGATAAAAATTAAAAGTTAAATATATTTACTTCTTTGTAAAATTAATTTATATTTAATTGATTTTATCAAATTTGTTAATCACATTTTTCTATTTTCTTAATTGTCCAAATTCTTTTCAAATATAATTTTAATATAATTATTAAATATTAATATTTGTATAGATAGAAAAAGAGAGATGAGGGAGAGAAAGAGTGGGAGATGAAGGGAAGCTAGGATAGTGGGGCACATAGGAGAGAGATGAGAGAAAGCATAAGATAAAAGAAGGACAAAAAGAGCTGAAGATAAACAAAGGCACTAGAGAGAGAATGAAGGAAAATAGGGAAGGGTAGAGAAAAAGGACACAGAGAGAAGACAGGAAAGTAGATAAGGGTAAAAAATGGAAAAATAGGAGATAAAATGGTAGAAAGAAAAGGAAGGAAAATAAGGATGGGATAAGAAGAGAAATATAGGAGAAAGAGGGAGTTGAGAGATGGAAGGAAAATGAAAAGGAGGAGAGTAAGACTATATAATATAAGATGATTTGGAAAAATGAGTACTTTTAGTTAAAAGGAAAGTCATTTTCTTCTAAATATAATATTATTTTTTATTGATTAGAATCTATTTGTATTCATCAACTTTCTTATTGGTTCCAAACATAGGAAAATTAGAGAAACAGTTTAAAAATATATATATATTTTTCCCTTAAACAAACAAACTCAAAATTTTATTTATTATTTATTTTTTTTTTGTGAAAAAAGTCACATATAAAGCTGGCAATGAGTTAAATAGCTTGCAAGCAACTCACGACTTGATTTAAATTTTGACCCATAAGCTGAGCTCATGAGATAAATGAGCAATACATAAGTTTAATTATTTGGGTTGTATTTTGAATGAGCCAAGTGTGAGCTAATTGAAGCTCAACTTGATTGATCATGAATTAGCTTGATATATAGATATTTAAATAAAAATTATATATATATAAATATATATGTTATAATATCTTATATTTTAAAATAAAATATTTAACAAAATTCATTATAAAATTAATATATGTTTTTATCAATAATATGTTATATTATTTTTTTATAAATATTTTAATACTTTAAGTAAAAATATTAAAAATTAGATTACCTGTGGTTACTAATTGATGATTTTGGACTCTTTGTATTGTAAAAAGAGTGAATAATTTTGGAAAAAAATTGATAAATAATATATTAATTTTATTTTAATAAATCAAATAATTAAGTAAATAACTTTTACTTTTAAATTTTATTTTATCAAACAATAAAGATTAGGAGAAATAATGAAAGAATTGGAAAATTCAGATTGAGTCATCTTTTTTAATTTAGTTATGATTATAATATAGTTTTATGTTTTTAAACAAATTATTATTTATATTATATTAAATATGAGTAATAGTATTATAATATTATTTTTAACTATTTTTTATTTTTTATTTACTTTATGTTGATAAGTTTCTATATATATATTTGTTTTCATAAGTTTTTTAAACCATTAAACGATCAGTAAAATATTTCATTATTATAATTAATTTGAGTTTAATGAACTGTGTTAAACCATTTGTAAATTTAATTTGACTCAAAATTGAGTTGAAAAAACGAATCAAACTTGAACCAAATTATGAGTTAAAAACATTTAGAGCAAGTTGAGTCTAAACTCAGACCAACTTAGCTCAGTTGGACTCATTATCAGCCTTACTCACATATTCTTTAAATATTTATTCCAAATTTTAATAACCAAAATCAAAATCCAAATCTACCACGAATCTGACGTAGAATTTTTTTATTTGTTTTTAAATTTGGCCCAACCAAATCAGATATGGAACGTGCCAAGTCAATGAAAAATGTCCAATCAATGCAAATATGAATGAAAACGATGGGGGGCATTTTATTTTATTTTTGTAGAACAAATATAACTATAAGATTGTGTCCCAATATGTTAGATTTCTAGCTCCTTCTATATCTATCAGAAAAATGGAGTAAATTACATTGTGCTTCGTCTTAAAAGAAATAACAATAAATTCTAAATTTATCTAATATCACACTTCATTCTATTTTACTTGCTGTGACTTTGCTAAAAAGTTGAAAGTAAAATTGATTGATATATAATTTATAATTTTAAAAGTTGTGTTGGTTCAACTAATGAACAAATTTTAAAAGAAATTTATGTATACATATTGATGACTAAAAGATGGGTGCATATTTATTGATTTTAATGAATAAAAAGATAAATGTACATATTATATTCAATAACAAAAAGATGAATGTATCTATTTGTATTCAGTAAATAAAAGATTTTTTAATGGACCTATTTATTAAAGAAACCCCCTACAAAGTATAAATAGACCTCCATATGACTTTGTAAAGTATAGTTGTAAATAGTATCTTGCAAGCTTAAAATATTTCCAAGTTATAAGAGTTTTGGGGAATTTATTGATATTGCTAATCAAGAAATTCACAGAAGTTTTATTGTATCCTGAAAGAGTATCATCTAGGG
This sequence comes from Saraca asoca, assembly GCA_026873985.1. Taxonomy (NCBI): domain Eukaryota; kingdom Viridiplantae; phylum Streptophyta; class Magnoliopsida; order Fabales; family Fabaceae; genus Saraca; species Saraca asoca. Next base: position 4,601 of record JANHAO010015652.1, on the reverse strand, counting down.
ATGACAATTTTACCCACGTACCCATTTACCCGTGCATATCCGCCCGTGATGGACAGGTATGGGTATGAGAAAAAGTATTCGCGGGTGGGTATGAGTATGCAAATCATACCTATAATGGGTATGGGTAGGAGAAAATATCCATACCCGAACCAATTTACCTGTTTCAATAATTTTTTTATATAAACACTACTCAAAACGATGTCATTTTTAATAGTGTATATAATGCCTAAAAAAATAAAAATAAAAATGTTGGCTGAGGGACTGAATTTAATTTTTTTTCATTAGGGTCATAACATAATTTCATGTTTTTAGTAAGGACCTATTTGAAGTCGGTGAAAAGTTTATGGGATCAAATTGTAATTTAGAAAATTTTTTTAATTCTGACGGGTACACCCATAGGTACACACATACCCGCAAGTACAAACCCGTATCCGAACCCACTATAGTATTCACGGGTACGGGTAGGGTATGAGTATAAAATTTTCTAGTGGGTACGGGTATGGATATTGCTATACTTGCCCGAACCTGACCCATTGCCATCCTTAGTATCATCATCAACTCTTTAGTAACTATGTGTGAGGGTGATTATATCTCTGAAGATAATGACCCAGTCATGCCTTAAAGCATCTTATCGTGTAATAATATTGATCATCTGTAATATTATTTTATAACAATTTTAGAGAGATATTTCCAAGATGGCTCAAGATCAAAGTGTTGCTTTCAAGGTTATGAATTAAGAGTTTGTCAAGTTAGATCGATTTGATGGCACCAATTTTAATTGGTGGAAAGATAAAATAATATTTCTCCTTTCAGTGCTTAACCTTACTTATGTACTTGATCAAAATACTACACCAATTTCAGACGCTGTTGAGGATGCCATAGATAAAGAGAAAGCAAGGGCTACTTAATTGAAGAAGAAGCATGAAGAGGATGTGTTTGCATGCCGATGCCAGATTCTCAACACCTTATCAGATAGGCCTTATGATTTATACATGTTGATACAATTATCAGTGGAGATTGGGAGATCTTTGAAGGAAAAATACAACAATGAATGACAAGGTATTGACAAATTTATTATGTTCAAATATTTTGAGTTTAATATGGTTAATAATGTGCCTATCATGGATCAAGTTCATGAGCTACAAATCTTAGTTAATAGGCTTCATGATCTACAAATGATAGTTCTTGAATCACTACTAGTTAGAGCAATTATTTCAAACTTACTTGCAACTTAGAATGATTATAAGAAGAAACTTCTACACTTTGGTGAAGATTTCATTGTTGAGAAATTACTAAGGCATTTCCGTATAGATGAGGAAAATCGAAAACGTGATGCATAGTATTTTTCTCACAGTTCTAAATTGAATCATATTTATAAAAAAAAAATGTTGCCAAAGGTAAAAGAAAAGTCATATCCTCAGTGGACGTACAGAAAGATAAAAAGAGAGAAATAGTATGCTATTGTTACCATACAAAAGGGCATTATACCAAAGATTATCGACTCTTGAAGAAAAATAATCACTCTAAAGAAGTGTCAAATTCAAAAGCCAACTTAGTGAAAGAAAAGGACTTGGTTGCTATGGTTACTGAAGGAGTTCATTGCATGCACATTGGTATAATTACTGAACTCAACATGACAACTCAAGGCAAGTCATCTGAGTGGTGACTAGATTCTAGTGTAACTATTCATATTTATAATGATCGTCATCAGTTTAAAACATATGAGAAAGTGAATAATCAAGAAGTGTTAATGCAAAATAATACCTCTGTGAAAATATGTGGTTAAGAAATAGTTGAATTGAATTTCACAACTGGAAAAAAGTTGACCTTAGTGAATGTACTTCATATTCCTAAAGTAAAGAAGAATTTAGCCTCTATTTGTTTTTTATACAAAAGAGGATTTAAAGTTATACCAGAATCTAATATAAGTGATCTTATTTAAGAATGATTTGTATGTAGGAAAATGATATTGTAGTGAAGGAATGTTTAAGTTCATTTTTAAAAATAAAGTGAATATTTTTGTGTATATTATTGATTCTTGTCATTTATGGCATAGTAGATAAGTACATTTACGTTATAAATTAATTGAATATATGTATAAAAATAATTATATTGATCTTAGTAATAAGAATTTTGAAAATAAATGTAAAATTTGTATATAATCCAAAATTACTAAGAAACCTTTTCAAAAGTTCAAAAGTGTACTCAAGTTTTAGAACTTATACATAATGATATATGTGAATTAAATGATAATATCACTAGAAGAGGTAAAAGTTACTTCATAACTTTTATCGATAATAGTTTTAGATATACCTATATCTACTTATTAAGGAACAAAGATGAAGCGTTTGAAATGTTTAAAAATTATAAATTAGAAGTAAAAAAATTTTATGGTAGGAAAATAAAATTGTTTCATAACAATAGAGGTAGAGAATTTTTCTCGACCGAATTCAATTCTTTTTGTGAAACACATGGTATTGTGCATCAATGTCCTACTTCTTATACTCCGCAACAAAATGGTTTAGCAAAGAGAAAGAATCGTACCTTAGTGGATATGGTTAATTCTATATTGTTAAATGCTAAGTTACTACACAATCTTTGGGGTGAGGCATTATTGATGACTTGTCACATTTACAATAGGATATCGTCAATAACAAGGAAGATTTCTCCATATGAAATAAGGAAATGAAGGAAACCTAACCTAAATTATTTTAAAGTGTGGGGTGTTTACATTTTATCGACTTCCCAATTAAAGGAAAACTAAATTAAGGCCAAGAGCCATAAAAGTCATCTGCGTGGGATATGCCCAAAATTCTAAGGCATATAGGATATTAGATTTAATGTCTAATACAATTGTTGAAAGTAGAGATTCCATTTTTTTGGAAACAAGCCATGAATGATGAAATGGATTCAATATTGTCCAATAATACTTGGATCTTAGTTGATTTGCCTCAAGGGTCAAAGCCTACTGGGTGCAAGTAAGTATTCAGAAGAAAATTCAATACAAATGGCTCTCTACAAACCTTTAAGGCAAGGTTAGTAGCTAAGGGATTTAGACAAAAAGAATGTCTAGACTATTTTGATACCTATGCACTAATGGCTAGGATGACTTCTATTAGGATTCTCATAGCATAACCATCTATTTATAAGCTTCATGTGCATCAAATGGATGTTAAAACAACTTTTCTAAATGGAAATCTGAATGAAGAAGTTTACATGGAACAACCGGAAGGCTATGTGCTACTTGGAAATGAAGGAAAAGTTTGTAAGTTGGTTAAGTCCTTATATGGCTTAAAATAGGTGCCTAAACAATGGCATGAGAAGTTTGACTTAATGATTTTATCAAATGATTTTTCACATAATAGTGCAAACAAGTGTATATACTTTAAATTTACTAAGGATTATGGCATAATTATTTTTCTTTACGTAGTATGCTAATAATCAAGACGAACTTAAAAGATGTTTGTTAAACCAAATAATATCTTGCTTCTAAGTTTAAGATGAAGGACTTGAATGAAATAAATACTATCTTAGGAATAAAAGTGTATAAGCATAAGGATAGCTTTACACTAGGGAAAGAGCACTACATTAAGAAGATGTTGAAGAAATTTAAACATCCTAGTGTTATGGATTCTAATACACCCTATGATCCTAATTTTAATTATAGGAAAACATAAGGAGACTAGTAGCACAATTAGAATAGGCAAATGCTATTGGGAACTTGATGTATGTTATGCATTACACTAGACCAAATATAGTTTTTACTGTGTGCAAACTATTGAGATTTACAAGTAAACCTAGTACAGATCATTAGAAAGCTATAAAATGAGTTTTTGGTTATCTCAAGAAAATCATAAATTTGGGATTATATTATAATAGTTATCTCATTGTACTAGAAGTGTAACACCTTAAAAATCTATAGAAATAAAAAAATAAAAAAAAATCTAGAAATAAAATTAAAAATTGAAAAAGGACTATATTGAAAATCGATAGGGACTAAATTGAAAAGTTTTTGAAAGACTGGGCATTAGTGCAAGTTGGTTAAGATTTCAGGGGCCAAAGTGAAAGTTAGTGCAAACTTTGGGGTGCCAAAATGCAAAAATATATAAATATTTTATTTTATAAATATTTTGGGTTCTTCTTCTCGACTTTCGACTTTCTCCATAAAGTTCTGGAGCTCTTCTCACCTCACCGATGTACTACCAGCCCTTCCCAAGCTCCGGCGCACCGCCGGAGAACTAATTGAGGTTTGCTGTCTTCCTTCCTCCTTAGGATGCTGGTTCCAAAAGCATTTGGCAGTTCTGATGGAGCAAAATGGCTCGACCATGGCAACCACGGTGTTCGTTCGGTCACCTCCTCACCGGTGGCCTCTTCCTCTCTCCCTCCGACGCATTTCTAGAATGAGAAGCCTTGCAGCAACTCGATTCTTCTTCTCCCCTATTTTTCAGCTGGTTCGGCCAGCCAACAATTTGCCAAGCTGATAGGTGAAGCTTCAGGACACAGTGAGTAATCTTAAATCATTAGTTTTATTCCGTAGTACTTCAATTGAAGGTTGTTAAGAAATTTGTGTGAATGGTTGAAAATGAATAGTTGATGAAATT
>JANHAO010015651.1:0-14742 GCA_026873985.1 Saraca asoca | reverse complement strand
TTTAAGATCACTCTCACAATCCCATAACCCTTTATAGGATTGATCAAATGGACTTCTCACCATGGGCTTCATCTTATTCATGCATGAGTCATAACTATGAACATAACATGCAATATAAACTGAATATTCAACCTTTATTATCCAAATCCACAGATCACTTAGTCATAGATGCAATAGAGCTCCAATAAAATTAACTTTAGGGCACCTATATTCGACTAACAATAATTGCCTTAGATGATTAGTTGATAGGGCTCATTAATTAATTATTTATTATGATTTACTACTAGCTAAATTTCCATAGGTAATTTACAACTGTTTGTGGATTTTTGATTGGAGTAACAATAGGATTTTGATTTGCTACTGGGTAAAGTCAATTTTCCTAGAGAATTAAGGGTAGTTAGTTGGGTTATTGCTAGGTTAATTCAATTAATTAGACTTGGTCTTTTCCAAACTTAATGTTATTAGTAAACTAATTGAGGTGGTGGACTTCAATTGATTTAGCAATAAGAGTCAATTAGGTAATAGTCTTTATTGGATAGTTTAGAATGAAATTAATAAAAATTAATTAGATGCTAGGCTTCTTTAATTTCTTGGCCAAGTGATCAAAGTGGAAGTGAAACAATAATGTTAAGGATTAGTCAATGAATCAGCTGCTTGAGCCCCTTTAATTAAGTTTTTCTCATTTCTGATTCTGTTTTGTTATACACTTGAATTACTTGCTTTAATTCTTATTTCAAATGAGATATCAAACCTTCCCCCCATTTTACACTATAAACACACTAAGGTAAATCACCAATCTCTGTGGACTAGACCTGGACTCACCCTAGTTGCTAGCTTAAGTAGTTGAACACTATTTTTGCCTGATCTTGACAATTGTCAAATTTTAGGCGCCATTGCCAGGGATTGACTATTTTTTTGTGTGTTTTCAGTTATATATAGTATTAGGATATCAACATTAGTATTAGGCTTTAATTTCAATCCTCACCCCCTATTTTCCCCTTATTTTTCCATAATTCCTCGAGTTTTTCAATTTTTCAGGCAAGGTCAGGTGGCAAAAATTTTCTATGGAATTAGAAGCTCAAATTCAACATGGCACATGTTTTTGGCCTTGTAAGCAAGAATCAAACTTTGTTGTGAGACCCCACCTATTTTTACCAAATTCCATCATCTACTATGATTTTTTTATTTTTTTTTTAGTCTTTTTTGAATTATTTAGCTATTTTTTTCACTTTAGTTCTTATGGTTTTTGATTTCTTACTAAGCCTTTTTGTGCATGAGTCATCTCCTCATATTTTTGAGCAAAAATATATGATTCAAAAATTAAAAGAACTTTGCAAAATTTGAAAAGAGAAAGCATAAACCAATCTAACCTAGTTCGAGACCCTGCATCAGCTTTAGCTTTAGCACCTTCCTTTTCTAGTTTAGGAAGTGTAGTAGACTTGTTTTCTACAAGTTCATCTTCTTATTCAAACATGGAAAAAATGGTACCCCATCAAAGGACTTTGATGGAGTTGGCTGCTCCAGACCTCAATCAACAACCCTTATGCATCAACTATCTTAAAATTAAAGCTACATTTGATCTGAAGTCTAGTCTAATTCACCTACTACCTACATTCTTGGCTTGGCTGGAGAAGATCCTCCAAGCACCTAAAGGAGTTCCATGTTGTCTGCCCAATCATGAAGCCCCAGAGAATTTTAGAAGAGAAAATTAAACTAAAAGCCTTCCATTTCTCACTAGCCAATTTAGCTAAAGAATGGTTGTATTACCTTCCTCCTAGCTCTATCAATACATGGCATGAGATGACGAAACTCTTCTTGGAGAGATACTTCCCTACCTCTAAAGTTGCCAATATCAAAAAAGAGATTTGTAACATTAGATAGTATAATGGAGAGACCTTGTATGAGTATTAGGAAAGATTCAAGAGGTTGTGTGCTAGCTATCCATACCATCTGATTAGTGATCAACTCTTAATCCAATACTTTTATGAAGGCCTTCTCTCAATAAATAGAAGTATGATAGATGCTGCAAGTGAAGGAGCTCTAGTAGATAAAACTCTGGATGTTGCAAGGATTTTGATAGTAAACATGGTAGCCAATTCACAGTAGTTTAACAACAGAATAGATTATATAGTAAAGAAAGTCAATGAAATGCACACTTCCAACCTTGAGAGATAAATGATAGATTTGAATTTTAATGGTTTAGCAAACATAGCAGACCATGGTGCAAAGAGAAACAGCAATAGTGTGTGGAATTTGTTTAGTCCATAGACATAGCACCGACACATGTCTAAGCTTCCAAGAGACTAACCCATTCTAGCAACAAGTTGATGCAATGGGCAGATTTCTAGAAAATAGTAGAGGATTTCTAGCATAAGCATAGTAGGCATACAATCCATATTCCAATACATATATCCATGGCTAGAGAGACCATTCCAACTTGAAATATGGAAATCAAGCTAGACAACAAGCTTCCTTTTAGCAAGCTCTATTTCAAGCCATACAACAAAACTAGATGTACCAAAACTAGAAGTCATCTTCAACCAAAGCAATTGAAAAACTGATTCAAACTATGGCCTAAAATAACTTGTAGTTGTAAAAAGAGATTAAAGTTGACATCTTGTAATTAAAGCAGGAACAACAAACCAGCTTTTAGCAATTTCTACAAGAATTAAATAACAAATTTGAAAAATTGGAGACAAGAGTGACCAATCTAGAAACTCAAGTTATAGGCAGATTACCCTCCCAAATAGTCTTGAATCCCAAAGAAAATGTAAATACAATACTGCTGAGGAGCAAACATAAAGTAAAGACCAAAGACACCAAAGAAGAACAACTAGTTTCAAATAAACAAAAAATTATTTTAGAGTAAAGTGAGGTAGAACCTACTGAACAAAAGGGTGGTTCTCAATCAGCTTTAGTTTTTCCTCCCATTTTCCCTCCTTCCCAAGCAGATTGGCAAACAAAAGCAAAGAAGAACAAGATAGAATTATCCTGGACAATTTGAGGAAAGTGAAAGTGAAATACCCTTGTTGGATATGATTAAATAGATTCCTAATTATGCAAAGTTTTTTAAGGAAATATGCATAACCAAAAGGAAATTAAAAGGCAATGAGAAGATAAGCATAAAGGAGACTATATCAATGGAGCTTGTCCAGCTTAGTAGTCAAAGCTCAAATCTGATTAATGAAAGCAGTCATAATTGTATTACTTAAAAGATGGATCATAGTGATTATACCATCTAGAACTATATAAGTGAGAGTATGGATCATATTGTCTCTGTGGATAATATGGATCATGTTGCTCTAGAAATCCTCCCCTTGTATAAGCTTACTAGAATGGTTTATAAGATTGCAATGTTAGACAAACATTGGCTACTTTCATTTGTGCCCATTGATGAATCAAAGAAGTTAACTCAGACAATTGCTATACAAGTATATATTTCTCAGTCATGACCTCTAATTGAAAATGTCAAATACTACAAAACAAGGAAAACAATAAAAGAACTTCACAAAATAAGAGGACACAAGAAAAAATAAAAAGTGAGAATTCAATTAGTAAATGAGAAAAAATGAAAAATTCAAAAACAATAGTAAATGATGGAATTTTGCAAAAAAAAAAAAAAAACAAGTAGGGGTCTATGGCAAAGTGACGAATTTCAATCAAAAGGTCAAAATCATCTAGCTTACCAAATTTCAACCTAAATTCCTCAGAATAATTTATAGGGGACCCCTGCTAGAAACATAACAGCTGTTGAGATTGGCAAAAATAAAATACTAAAAGGGTGAGTCCATGTCAAACTATAGAGATTGGAGATTAATCTACTGCATTAACAATAGAAGGCTCGGGGTTTGGATGATTAACTAAATAGGAACTAAAATTAAACAAATTGCATCAATATAGGCAAACAGAATCAATGATTAAAAGAGAAATCTAATGGAAAAGCTTCAATCTAAGGCACTCTTGCATTCAATTTAGTGACTGATCATTGATACAAATGTTTCATTTCTTCTTTAAACACTTAGCCAAGAATCAAATCAGGCCCAACACAAAATCAGTTCTTGCTAATTTCCCTCCAATTTGGCTAACCAAGCCCAATACCTAATTATCCTTTATTGTTGAATTGATTAAAACCTAGCACCTCAACTAATTCAACAATAGCATTAGGACCCAAATATACCAAGACTAATTAACCAATTTGTCTTAACAATAAATTAACTAATCACACTCAATTCTATAGGATAATTGACCCGCACAAGCATAGAATCAAAAATCCTATTATTACTCAAGCCCAACAGCTATAAACAATATTGATTATAGAAGTTTAGCTAGCAGTAAATCATAGTGAATATTTAATTAATGGCACCTATTAGTCAATCATTGAAAGTAATTAATGGCATTAAAATAAAGAATCAGAAAAATCAAATTAGGAATAAATTAACAATATAAGCAAGTCTTATAATCAGCAAGAGAATTGAAGTTGAATTTCCCTTAGATTGAATAAAAGGTTTAGCTACACAATAAAATAAAAATAAAAACAAAATCAAAGAGAAGAGAAGACCCAAAGAGGGCTAGTTGTCTTGCCCTAGCAGACCTCTCCTCTTTATAAAAGTAGAAAATTCAAAAAGAATATAAAGAATGAATACAATTAGGTTTCAACTGAGCTTTTATATGAGCTCACTGCCCTAGCTAATAATTAGGGCTAGAAGAAGGCATAATTGGATGTGGGTCTTTGATGTGGGTTGTCGAGTCCAATCAAGTTTAGAAAATTTATAACTTAGCTACCTTACTACTTGTAGTATAAGGAAACATTGAGTTAAGCCCTTGGATCATTCTAATGATGGTAATCAGATTAGGAGATAAAAATGAAGGGGGGTTTGGTAGTAATTATACTAACAACAAACAGCAATGTAGAATGTAAACAAGAATAAGCAACTAACTAGCCCAAGGGAATCAACTAAACTTCAGTTTAATGCATCTTTGATAACTAAATATTCATCCAATTGTTAATCATATTTTTTGGCCTTAAATCATAATAAGAAGCCTTGAAATGATTAATAAGTCCTCTACTAGATAAGCAGCTAGCATTTGGTTAATTAAGGTTAAAAAGATTAAGCATCCAATGAAGCCTAAATCATCCTAAGAAACCAGAACTCAGCCAAGTAAACAATCCATCAAAAACTCAATGCATTGTTTAGTTTCTACCATCTTCTTCCTATAAGTGATTATTAAGCAATAATCATTTAATTATCCAAATCAAATGAAGCCATTCAATTCAGAATTCACAGCAAAATAGAGAGGAAAGGAGAAGAAATGACAAACAATTAAATGCAAGGTGAAAGCAAGATCTCAGCATTAATCTTCAAGATGTTAATCCCTTAGACAGATTACAAGTTTTTAGCCTTTTATAGAAGACACAAAATTATAGAAAAAAGAATAGACCAAAATGTGTTACTGATCTCTAGAAAACTCTCCCAAAAACTCCCTAAAAACTCTACTAAAGAGTGCTTAACCTGTGAAAAAAGAAGCTAGCTGCTGGTTGATGGATTAGGGTAATTATGATGACTGGTGTAGTCTGATTTGCTTGCTGCCACTCCTTTTGCATGTGTTGTGCCATTACAGACTACTTCTCTAGTTTTTTACTGACTTATAGCTGGTTGAGTGTGAGCAAGTGCAAGGGATAGTCCACTGGGCTCAAGTTTCATGTCAATTGGGGCCTAAAAATCCAATTCTGCAGAGGCCCATCTCATCAATATTCAGCCTCTATTTACAGCTCCATTTGCACACGCAAAATGATGGATTCAAGTCTAGAAATCTTCATGAAAATTGTAGCATTGTGTCTTAACTTCTATTTGGGCTTAGTTTGAGCTCATTTGGACTTCTATAACTCCAAATATTGCCTAATGAGTGCTCGGAGGTCGGGCTGCATGAGACAGACTGAGATAGCATTCTGGTTTTAGCTTGAGCTCCAATTTCAAATATCCAATTATGAGATTCAACCTTAGAAGTCTTCATAAAATTGTGGATCTATGTCTTAGCCTTCCTATAAGATAAGAATCACATTAATTGGATAATTATAACTCAAGTCGTAGCTAAAATATAGAAATTACTCAAAAGGCCAAATTCTGCAGAATTTTCTCTAATGATGCCAATTGACACCACACCATGAATATATAATAACAGAGTTAAAAGTAAGTAAGTTTGGACCTTAAAAAGCTTAGTGAGAGGACAATTAAATGAGTAAAATATTTTGTTATCAGTCTCTTCATAGGAATTATAGCTCCTTCTATTAAAAATCCAATGGCCTTGACCTTGCTTAAAAATTCAATCTCTAACTCAACAATGGCCTAAAAATCAAAAATAGTCTTGTAGAATAATCCAACCCATAACAAAATTTGTCACATGACTACAACTTTCAAACTTCATTAAACAGTGCAATTTCACTTCACACCCTTATGAAAGTTATGGAGGTGGATCTTAGCAATCCAATGGGATTAGGTTTGCACTGAATTAAAGGTTGGAGCTCTAATTATGATCAAAATATCGAATTAGTTTTGGGTTAGCAAATCATCACACTGTTTTGTATTTTGGGCTTAATTTGACCTTCAAAATAGCTGAACTTGGCTTTGGACTCTTCATAACATTTGTAGAATGTCTTCTTAGCTTTCCAAAGACATAAGCATCACCCAAAAATGAAGTTCAAAACTTAAGATACACCTAAATATCTAAAATGGTACCAAATCACCAAATTAATCCAATTAAGTACAAAAATTATCCAAATGAAGAAACCAAACACAAGTATCCAATTAAGAAATTGAACAAGGAAAAAAACTTAGTATAGAAGGAACATAAAATGTGTATAAATTCGTTCATCAAATTTTCCCACACTTAACTCTTGCACATCCTCAAGCAAAACACCAAAACAAAACTAAACTAGACTAAAAATAGAAACTCTAACACTACCCTTTCAACAATGATGAGAAAGAAAAACTAAGAGCAAGGAAACAACCAAAATTTCAAGGGACATAACACATTATGAAGCAACATTCTTAACAAATCAAAACTCAAAATCAACTAACGAAGCAATTTCAACTAAAAGGAAAGTAGATTAACTTGGTAGACCCTCACAAGATAAGCTCTCTATGCAACTCTCTTTGTGTTTAAGATAGGAAAGTGTTTCACTTAATTTCAATCGATGAAAATGCCTACCATAAGCTTGCTTATTATCTAATCTGTACTACTCAAATCACATGCATAGCACAAATCAAAATGACTTCTCAAAGGTTATAATGTGGCCAAGGGAAAAGGAGAGGAAAAGAGTCACAAGGATATGAAAGTGCAAAACCAAAGAAATTAATAGAGCATTGTAGCATATATCCAAACAAGTAAAGGAGTAATCAAAATCAGAATTCACATCACAAATTTTCACATTTATCACTTCTCTTTTCTCTTTTCTCTTTTCTTTACTTTTTCACTTTCTTTTATTTTGAACTATTTCTTTTTGAGAATTTTCTTTTTCCTTCAAATTCAATTTTCTTTTTTTTTTCTTGTTTTTTTTCTATTTAATTACATTGAGCTTTTTTTCCTCTTTTTCTTATTTGTTTCTTCTTTCCTCTCTTTTTTTCTTGATCATTCTATTGAATCACATTTGCCTTTTCTCTAAATAAATAACACACCCCTACACCTTTTCAAGAACCCATCCCATTAATGAATTAAATTATCTACTAATCTATAAGGTTAGGAAAAGGTAAAGGTATTCAAGGCTTGGCTTTCTAATAGGTTACATAATAAGAAAAAGGTTAATTAGGCTCAATGGGGTCAATAATGGTACATTGCAAGGTTAGTCAAAGGGCAAAAGTGGCTGAATCAAAGAATGCCTTAATCAAATTCATGCATGCATGTGCCAACATAATCTCAAAGATTCAAAGCAAGTTCTAGATCAACAAGTTCATGGCAGAAAATCACACACAAAAAAGAAGAGGAACCTAATAAAAATGATAAAAAAAAATGGCTCAAAATCTCATAGGCTATATGTCTATGAAATTCAATCTACAAACATTTCAAACTCCATCATCATGCTAATCAAATTCAAGGATCAAGAGGCAAGATAATGTATTCAATCATGCTATGTAACCATCAAAATCAATAGTAACCTATTCAAGCCCTAAACAAACTCATCATCATTGAAAAATACCTAAATGAATAAAATAAATGCAAATCTTTTTTGCAAACAAAACAAAAAGCAAAACAAAGTAATCCTAAAGTCCCCCTCCCCTGTACTTAAATTTCACATTGTCCCCAATATAAGCACAAAATCATCAACAAATCATGGACAATTAAAATAAAAGAAAAGGGGAAAGAGAGAAAACGGTTAGGTTGCCTCCCAATAAGTGTCTTTATTTAACATAGTTGGGTTAATGATCTATTGGTTCTTTTCTCAACCAATATCATGAATTCTTAGGGTTGTAGGAGTTGACTACCACTCATGAACTTCAAAACCCATATCTAACTGCATGAAGCTCTTACTATTGCCAATTGTTACCTCTAATTTATCCCTACAAATCAATTCTAGAATGTTCTACACTATGGGATCTGCAATATCAATACAACATAGTGAATAATCATTAAAAAGGTATTCTATGGTATCATCAAAAATATTATATTTTATGGTCTCACCATCAAACTCCATGGTAAAAAAGCCTACATAGACATCAATTTTTTTCCTAGATATTTTCAAAAAAGGTCTTCCTAAAATGATAAGAGCTGAGTTGTTTGAGATCATCTGGCATTTTCAAAATATAAATGTTTGCACGAAAAATGAAAGCATTCACCTGCAATAAAACATCCTCAACAACTCCTACAAGAATAACATTAGACCTATTTGTCAGTTATATAAGAACTTTTGCTTTCTTCAAAGGTCCTAATTTAAAATATGCATAAACAAAATAAGGCATGACATTTATGGATGCACCTAAATCATGGCATGTGTAATTTTGACCAATTACATAGAGGATTGTGAAGGAACCTAGATCCTTGCATTTTTGTGGAAGTTTCTTTTGGATGACATTAGATACATTTTCCCCCACAATGATTATCTCATTGCCTACTATTTTCCCTCTGGTGGTGCATAACTCCTTAAGAAACTTTGCATACCTTGGAATCTATTTAATCATATCCAATAAAGATGTATTCACTTCCATTTTCCTAAAAATTTGTAGGATGCTCATTTCTTGGTTTTCTTTGTTATGCTTTGCCAATCTACTTGGGAAGGTTGGGGGAGGAAAAACTAAAACTAGTTAAGAACAGCCTTTTTGTTCAGTAGGTTTTGCCTCTTTTTGCTTTGTAATTTTTTTCTTTTTGATTGAAACTGATTGTTATTAAGCTCTAGTCTCTACTTCTTTGTTGCTCCTTAGTAGTATTGCATCCATATTTTCTCTAAGATTCAAAACCTTCTAGGAGGGTAATCAACCTATAACTTGAGTTTCCAAATTGCTCATTTTCATCTCTAATTTTTGTAATCTAGCATTTATATCCTATTGAAACTACAACATACTAGCTCTTTCTTCTTGCAACTACAAGTTGGTGGCCTTTTAGTTCTACCCTAACGACTACATGCCAGCTCTTATCTACTATTAGAACTATAGGTTATTTTGATCCATGGTTTGAATTATGTCTTCAATGGCTTTGGTGGAAGATGGATTTTGGTTCTGCTACATCTTATTCTATTGCATCTAGTTTTGCTGTATTTGGTTATCTTGCATAGCTAGAAATGAAGCTTGCTAAAAGGAAGTTTGCTATGTAACCCAATTTTTATATCTCAAATTAGGATTGTCTCTCCAACTAGGATTATATGTATCAAAGTATGGATTATATTCTTTTTGTGGTTGAGCTAGAAATCTTCTATTTTCTAAAAAATCCTTCCATTGCATGGACTTATTGGAATGGATCAGTTTCTTAGAATCTTGGACATGGCTTAGTATTATGTCCAGGGACTAAGTAAAGTCAACACACTTTTGATTCTTGTCCTTGTCCAAAGGCCTACTAAACCATTAAAGCTAAGTCTACCATTTGCCTCTCAAGATTAGAAGTCTACACCTTATTGACTATCTTTATAGTATAATCTGCTCTACTTCCAAACTATTGGGAACCATGTTTATTATCAAAATTCTTACAACATCTGGAGTCTTGTTTACTAGAGCCCTTCCACTTATAGCATCAATCATGCTTCTATCCATTGAAAAAAAAACCCTTCATAGAAGTACTAGATTAAAAGCTTATCACTGATCTAGTGGTATGGACAACTAGCACATAGTCTGTTGAATCTCTCCCAATATTCATATAAGGTCTATCCACTAAATTATCTAATACTACAAATTTCTTTCCTTATGTTGGCAGCTTTTGAGGCAAAAAATATCTCTCTAAGAAAAGTCTGGTCATTTTATGTCATGTACTAGTGAAGCCAATAGGGAGGAAATATAGCCGATCCTTAGCTGAAATAGCTAGTAAGAAAGGAAAGGCTCTGAATTTAATCTACCCCCCTAAAATTCCTTGAGGCTTCATGGTAGAGCAAACAACATGAAACTCCTTAAGGTGCTTGTGAGGATTTTCTCAAGTCAGTCCATGAAAGGTAGGTAGCAAGTGTATCAGGCCAAACTTTAATTCAAAAGGTGCATCAATTTCAGGGCAACTTATACACAAGGGCTGCTAGTTTAGGTTTGGAATAGCTAACTCCTTTAAGGTTCTCTGATTGAATGTCATATTCTCCAAGCTACTATAAAAAGATGAATGATCCAAAAGTAACTCAACTATTATGCCAATTCCAAGAGAATAAGCTACAGACTGGCCAAATGATGCTGATATAAAAGCTTGAAAGGGTCTAGAGTTGTGCCTAATCTCTCTTCTCAAATGCTACAAGGTTCTCACAATTTCTGGATCATATATTAATTCAAAATAATAAGAAGATTGAGTGATACACCAAAAGGCTTATTAGGAAATCAAAAATCAAAAGAATTGAAATGGAAAAATTAGCAAAATAATATAGAAAAATACTAAAAATTTGAAAAAACCTATTAAACGATGGAATTTGGCAAAAATAGGTTAGGGTATATGGCAAAAGCTAGTGGGAGTAAAGTAGAACTTGAACAAATTCAAGAGCCATAAAATAACTTAGATCATACAGTTAAGGATAAACTCGATAAAGTATCTCAAGTTCTTGAGATAACTAACCAAGCTTAAAGTATACATATATTCCGAAGATCTAGTAGAGAATGACGTGAGCACCTGAAAGATATGATTTTCTCCTTATGACAAGAGAACAATAATGAGCCTATTAATTGCCAAAAAGCAATATTAGATATTAATTCTTTGAAGTGGCATGAAGACTTGAAATCTAAAATGGATTCAATGCATGAGAATCAAGCATGG
The DNA here is from genome assembly GCA_026873985.1 of Saraca asoca. Classification (NCBI taxonomy): domain Eukaryota; kingdom Viridiplantae; phylum Streptophyta; class Magnoliopsida; order Fabales; family Fabaceae; genus Saraca; species Saraca asoca. The sequence goes on along the minus strand of JANHAO010015651.1, from coordinate 3,321 downwards.
GACTTGATCACTGCACCTAAAGGAATGAAACGCATCAAGTGCAAGTGGATCAGTACGAGAAAGACCAATGTTTGATGGCAAGATACAAACCTACAAGGCTAAGTTAATGGTAAAAGGTTATAGACAAGTTTAAGAAGTTGACTATGAGGAAACCTTTTTGCTAATTGCCATGTTGAAGTCCATTAGGATTTTACTTGTAATAGCTGCATACCATGATTATGAGATTTAGGAAATGGTTGTCAAAACAACTTTCTGTAATGGAAACCTAAAAGAGGATATGTATATGATACAAATTGAGGGTTTTGTGTCCAAGATCAAACCTCCTAGGGTATGCAACCTAAAGTGGTCCATATATAGACTAAAGCTAGCATTGGAACATAAATTTTGATAAAGCATTCAAATCATTTGACATCATAAAGAACGTTGATGAACCTTGTGTATACAAGAAGGTTAGTGGAAGTGCAGTTATGTTCCTATTGTTGTATGTAGATGACATTCTATTTATAGGAAATTCCTATGTTATAATCTATAAATTTATGGTTATCCAAGACATTCTCCATGAAGGACTTGGGAGAAGCAAGCTTCATTCTAGGCATGAAGATCTATAAAGATAGATCTAAAAGGTTGCTTAGCCTCTCCTAATCCATATTCATAAACAAGATGCTAAAGATGTCTAGCATTGATGGGTCTAAGAAAAGGTTCTTACCTATGTCTCATGATGTTCACTTGTCTAGGGAAGAGTGTCTTAAGATGAAAAATGAATGGAAATGCATGAATGAGATTCCTTATACATCTACAATAGGATCAATCATGTATGCCATGTAATGTAACAGATGTCTTCTATAAATTAAGTGTGACTAGTAGATATCAGGCTAATCTAAGTGAAAAAGACTGGAATGCAGTCAAGACAATCTTTAAGTACTTAAGAAGAACTAAGGTTGTGTTCTTGATATATGGAGGAAACCCTGATTTAAAAATTAAAGGTTTCACATATGCATGCTTTCAATCAAATTATGATGATTACAAATCACAGTCAATATTTGTATTCACTCTTGATAAAGATACGGTATGTAAGAAGCATTCCAAGCAAGATACCACAATAGATTCTACAATCAAAGACAAGTACATTGCTACTTCAGAAGTAGCAAAAGAAGCTTTTTGGATAAAGAAATTCATCACTAAACTAAGGGTGGTTCTTAACATTATTAATTCATTGTGATAACAATAGAGCCATAACATAAGCTAAGGAACTGAGGTCTCATCATTGATCCAAGCATGTCTTAAGGTGTAACCATTTGATCATAGATATCATAGAGTGCAATGAAATAATTGAACAAATACCCACAAATGACAATGTAGTCAATCCCTTTACTAAAGTTCTATCCTAGCAAATGCTGAATCGTCATTTATAAAGGCGATTGGCTCTTGTTTAAGTAGGAGATTGTTAGTATAGGTTGCCTAAGAAACAATTATTGTAATGGCATAGATACTACATATCATAGCATGTTAGATGTTTAGCATGAATAGGTCTAAGAAAGAGTTCCTACCTATGTCTCATGGTATTTACTTGTCTAGGAAAGAATGTCCTAAGTTAGAAAATAAATGAAAATGCATGAATAAGATTCACTGTGCATCTACAATAGAATCAATCATGTATGCTACATAATTTACTAGATGTCTCCTATGCATTGACTGTGACTAGTAAATATCAGGACAATTTAAGTGAAAAAGACTAGAGTGTAGCCAAGATGATCCTTAAGTACTTGAGAAAAACTAAGGTTGTGTTCTTGATATATGGAGGAAACCCTGATTTAAGAATCAGAGGTTTCACATATGCATGCTTTTAGTCAGATCACAATGATTACAAATCACACTCAAGATTTGTATTCACTCTTAATGGAGAAGTGATATGCTAGAAGCATTCCAGGCAAGATAATCGAAGTCGAGTACATTACTACTTTAGAAGTAGTAAAAAATGCTTTTTGGATAAAGAAATTCATCACTAAACTAGGGGTAGTTCTTGACATTGTTAATTCATTGGGATAACAATAAAGCTATAGCATGAGTTAAGGAACTGAGGTCTCATCAATAATCCAAGCATGTCTTAAGGTGTAACCATTTGATCATAGATATCATAGAGTGCAACAAAATAAGAATAGAATAAATACCCACAGATGACAATGTAGTTGATCCCCTTACTAAAGTTTTATCCCAGCAAAAGCTTGATCATCATTTATAAGGGTGATAAATCTTAGTTAAATAGGAGATTGTTAGTATAAGATGCCTAAGAGACCATTATTGTAATGGCATGGATACTATATATCATAGCATGTTTAATAAAACGTCATGTTTTAGCCTTTTTATCAATTTAGTCTTAAATATGTATATATTTTATATATGTATACTAGTTAGATAAAATCCTTAAAGTTATAATTGTGTACAAATAAATCACAATGGAGATTGTGATTATGGCATAATTTGTACAAATAGTTATAATTTCTAAATATCTTTGGTTGTGGAATAATTGAGAAAATAAAATATCAATTATTCATGAATAAACCAACATATGTTATGTCACATTTTTTAGAAGAATGCAATGGTCTCATATATTATTTGATATGGAGATATCTAAACAAACATATAGGTATATGTTAGAGAATATATGACTAGATTAACAGCCTTGAGATACCATATAGATTGTTACCATGTGCCAATGGACTTCTTATATGAAAAGTGGTATAAGTGATCCTTAGACTTTAGATTAACACAGTATCTTATGTATGGAGTTTTATACTTTGATTTTACTCTAGGCTTGCACTCTTAAAAAAGTATATACAAATAATTTTAGGTATTCCATAAAGTATATAAAAGTAGTGATTGATCAAGAGAGAATTCATCTTCTTTGGTAACAAAGAAAAGATATTCTAAAGATGTTTTGATAATTAGACTATGATCAAAATCATAGGCCTATCAATCAAATAATGACACATGAAAGGAGTTTTATGTATGAATGATTATGAGATAGTATATGGTTAAACATACACCCTAGAATACATGTTTATGAGGTTGATACTTGAGCCATACCCTTAGTCCAATTTGAATTTTGTGAGATAAAAGGATTAAATTACACACTGACACCTTACATGAAAGGTTTGATTTCCAATTAAATCTATTCAGGCATTTGGGTGGTCAAAATGCTTTGCTAGAATCCAACCATGATATATGAATTGTAAGGAGTTATGCCCCAGCATCCCACATCGGCTAAGTTAGGATCCGGGGAAGGCCTTATAAGGGAGCTAAGGCCTTACCCCGTAACGACGC
>JANHAO010015650.1:0-14731 GCA_026873985.1 Saraca asoca | reverse complement strand
GTCAAAGCCATATCCATGTTCATTATGGCTAAGCTCAACTTCATGGAATCTACCCAGTCCTCATAATTTGTCCCATTCAAAATGATCGTTGAGTTAAATCTCATAGCAACAAAAGCAATTACAAGAACATAAAATGGGAGATTTTTAACTAACTTTAAAACCATGAATAAAATAAATATGGTTGATATTATATTAGAGCCCCCATGTCACTGCAATTGTGCTGATAGGGTCCTCAACCATAGTACATGAGTACACTCCCACAACTTAAATACTATATCTTAAGATTTAACATCGATAAGACATTTAAAATTAAAAAAAATATAGTACGTAAGCAACAACAATTATATCAATCAATTATGACACTGAGCACCAACAACGATATAGAATTCAAACACCATGAATGACATTAGTAATTTCATTTCGATAGGGTATGTACATTAGTAACACAATGTATACATAACCTTTTGTCACAATTGGTTCTGCGATGGGGGAGCATACAAATGGACAAAATAAATAAAATAATAATTCTAGGCATTTGAAAAAAAAAAATTTCCAAAATTCAAAAGCCATTTTTATAAAAAAAAACAAAATAATGTATAAATGACTTTGAAAAATTATTTCTATATCAAGATGGTGCTACTAGGGAGAGTACGCAACATATGTGATAGCCAATAGTGTCAAGAGGCTAAATAAAAAATTATCAGGCCAAAATTTCATGAGTACACTATTGAAAATTCACTTTTATCTCTTGAAAATTTAAAATAAAATAGATAAATTACCTAAAAAATTTTGAAAAAAATCACCAATGGATAGAAAATACAAAATAATTGAGGTCTAGAAGAAGAATCGAGATGAGAGGCAGCAGTGCATGGCTTCACGCACCTCACGCACCAGCTGGCGCGAGTGGGCTTCGCACGTGAAAAGGCAGCAAAGCTGCCCTACCCAGTTTGTGGCTCCAAACCCGGATCTGACCTGCGTCTGACCTGGTTTTAGCCCCTCCAGACCTAAAATCCACCCAGAAAATTATAGAATTTTTTTTGGGTGAATGTTTCATGAAAACAAAATAGGATTTACACTCTAAAATTCCCATCTAACAAAATCCCTAATGTAATTTTATCATGCAATCAACACAAAAGGAGAATTTTGGGGTTTTAATATTAGGGTTCTTGAACCCAAGAAAACCCAGATTTGGGTTTTACTTAAAAAATTCAATTTTGCATGAATTTCAACATGGTAAAAGGTGATTTTACTCAAAATCCTTAGTCTAACCAAAGCCCTAAATCAATTGCATCAATTAAACATCATAACACAATGAAATCAAAGGATTTCAAACCTAGGGTTCTAGAGGGAATATCGAAAATCTATTTGATTTTTCACACAAATCCATCAAAATTACCCATTAATCATGTGATTCCATGTTATATCTAACCTACCCATGCATTAAACATGTAACTATAACACAGAATCATGAACAAAACAAATCTTTAATATATATTTATGCTATGGCCGAAAATAACATGAACTAAAATAGAAGAAAAATTGAAATTCAACTGTTACAGCCATAGATCAACCTACAACCAGCTTTGATACCACTTGATAGAAATTTCATAATCTCAAAAGAAATTTCACAATAATTTAAATAACAGATCTGTAAGTGAACCTATAACATGTACCAATAATTTAAGGTTTAGAATTACCTAGGAGACATGATGAATCCATGCTCTTGAACTTGGAAGTAACTTCTCTATATGGAGGTAAACTATTCTTTTGGCTATAATATTGATAAAAAAACAAAATGTACTACTCAATGGGTAGTAGCACGCATATTATAGCAGAGACCAGGGACTATCTATATGTAATCCCAATCGGTTATTAGGTTTAACCTACCCATCAACAGTTAACCTAACACAATGACTCAGTAAACTTGGTCCACTTAACACAGGTGCACCCCATTAAACAAAATGGATCATATATTTAATTAGGTTATTTATACAAAACATTCATAATTGAATTAAACATTAAATCTGTGTTTTAAATATGAAAACATGATTTATGTTAGTCTACAAAATTATTCCAACATTAGTTTCTTTAAATGTAGCAACATATAGTAAATAATATAATAAATTATACATTGATAATATATAAAATTAAATTCTTGATATATGATCTCAATGATAAAAAGAAAGAAAAATGAGTCAAATTTTTCATTATAGAAAAATTTTAATAAAATCAAATATTTTGATATTATACATCTCTCTTTTTTATTTAAGAAATATACAAAAAAATTAGTAGAAAATAAAAAAATTTAGTTCTAGATCAAAAAGCATGAGTATTTGCTAATAAGTGCTCTAGGCTTCTCAATCAAAAAGTATAAAATTTGGTTTTCTACTTTGTTTTCCATCTCTGAACAAGGTTTGATATTTTACTATTTTTTAATCCCTGAGATGTATGGATTTTGCGATTACTTCATGAAAAATATAATAATTTGATTTAAAAATCATTGTATCAATATAATAAATAAGTTTTATACATTTTAAGAAAATATAAATTAGAATGAGAGAATTTGAATTAACATATTTTTCTTTTTGTAATAATATATATATTGATTTGTTATAAATATTAATAATAAAAGAGTGAGAAAGTGAAGGTGAAATTTAGAAGTAAAAAATTAATAAAGTTGCAGAAAACTTAAGTTTGCTAATGATTAATTATGAGTTATAAATAAAGGTTCATAGCTTTGTGGCTCAGGGGTAGATAATTGGATAGAAGAAAATATCAATCTTGACAAGGTTAGAACCCCATTATTATGAATTCTAGCCTAGTTTCACCACTTAAGCTAGCAAAGCTTAAGATATAGAAATGGAAAAGAGAAACTTGCTCTTAAAAGACAATTTTATTCAACTGAAATTGTGTTTTGAAACAAAGAGTTACATAGCCTATTTATACTAAGATTTGAAGAATAAAAAATAACTTGCAGTAAGCTAACTTGCTTCTACAGCTATGGTGGGCTATGGTGAGCTAAGAGGTAACTTGCTTCTGCAACTGTGGTGGGCTATGGTGGGCTGGAGACTAGTTTGTAGGGCAAGGCAGTCCAAGTTGCTGTTGCAAGGTCGTAAACTGACTTACTTTGCAAGGCAATTGCAGGGTAATTTGTTGCAGGGCAATTTTCCTTCACTTTGTAATTCTATGGCAGGAGTTAGCTGTATGGTAGTGTTTATATTTTCAACTGGGACTTGTAATTGAACCAAAAAAATTTGGCTCCCAATTTAGATGGAAATGTGGGAATACATATATACATATATATATAAAAATTATCCTATATCATCCTGTTTCTGCATTTTCAATCAGAAGATTCAATTTTGAGCTTTGTGACAGAGAATTGAGGGGACACCATCTATCAAATTGGAGAGTAATCATGTTATTCATCAATTCTGCTCCTCTTTATAGGTGTAATCTTGTCAGAGGAAGTTAAATGAGTCAAGTGCTCAGAGGTGAAGGGGAGTGGGTCCTGTCATACTATTTATATTATTTCAATGTTCAATCAAACAATAATAAACCACTAAGCATAATTATTATATTAGTGATAGTAGGCTGCACTTACATGTTCGACAGTTGGTTACAAGATGGATGATGTTGCAACAATGCTTAAATCCTATGAAATTAGGTTCTACACGAAATTAAAAAAATCAGAAGTTGAATGGCTGTTAAAGTGGTGAAATTGAAAGCAAACTACCAATGGCAAGCAATGCTGAGTTTAACATTTTGGAAACAAAATATTTAGCAAAATGGTAATGCATAAATTAGTTTAACCTTGGCAGAATAAGACTTGAATGAACCTGATAAAAAGGTGAGTTAGCCTTGAATTTTTCTATCTCTCCTTCATCATAATAGATTTCCAAGATTCCGTCACTGATGGAGTCAACCTCAGATTTGTCATTGTTGATATTATAGGTTGAGATTTCAAATTTTGAAGAGAAAGTTTTCTTTAAAAACACATCCAATTCAATTGGCCAAGTTTCCTCCTCATCTTCCTACATAAATAAACATTTTTTGGTGAGTATAATTGATCAAGTTCATATTAAAATGCAAGGGAAGCAAATTTTAGCAATTAGTTGAACGAATATTTGTTAGTTCATAACTTTTTTTTATTTGACATGGATTTAAATTTTTTTTTCTAAAAAGAAATATAGGATTGAACATATGAACAACATGATTAAAATTAAATAACAATTGTTACCTCACTAAAATTTTACAAACATAAAAACCTTCAAAATTTCACATGTGATACTCTTGAATTTCCACACCCTTTAGGCCTTAAAGAGAAAGTGATGGCTTTCTTTAGAGAAAGATGAGAATGACTAGTTTGTCTTGACAAGAGCTTCTCAAGGTCTTTATACAGTGGTTCACATGACCTTTTATTAATCAAGGTACATAAAATATGAAATGGATCATATATCCAGTCATTACAAACATGTCCTTTAGGTGTACCAAATAAATGACTCAATGTATCATATGATTATAATGAACTTACTATTCACATTATGAAAAATGTGTTAGAATTTCAAGATAATAATCCAGTATTATGTAGCCTAGGGTAAAAGCATGTGACGTGGGATCCTTTTGGGATCTTTAAAATTCTTTGACAAGTCAGTCACTACTTGTTATGGGTAAAATTTGGTCTCGCAAAGCAGACCAACAGAAGCTTAGCAGAAGTTAAGCCCAATACAAAGGAATTCAGCTTATCAAGACTTAGAATGCTAAGTCCCAACTCATTAAGTCTTAGCTTGCACACTTAAGCTCTCCCCATCATGCGCGAGCTCGACCTCACTAGTTGAAAGCTAGTAGCAATCCCAAGCTGGAAATAGCTTGTGAGATGAGACACATTGCCTAGATAGAAGCTCAGCAAAGTAGAGCATCAGACAAGCTCACATAAGCTCATTAGAATCAGTAGACACACGGGGCCTACCCGTAAAAAGTAACTTGCAGAAGTCGATTTGTAAAAGTTTATACTGTCTTGTACATTTAATGTTAATATAATATTTTTACAACTTGTGAAATTACTATTGTAACCTCTTCCCTTCTATAATTACAGGGAAGGAGCCCTCTGTAAGCTGGGCAGAGACAATTATACTGATACTTTGTAAAAATTTCTCTAAATCAATAGAAAGTTATTGTGGATGTAGGGACTAGTTCTGCTTGGTTTTAGTGTGCCACTGTTGTTCTTCCTCTTTGCCATCTTCATTATCTTCTTCATCTCTCATTTTTGCTAACCTGAAAGTAGTTTGGGGTTTAAGGACTCATCCCCATTGACTGGAATTTGGTAAAACCAGATTCTACTGTCAACATTTTAGGGCTAGAATTTAGATTTCTTGATTTCTCTTTTTGTACAGCTACGATGGTTAAAGGGAGAACTACCAGGACTTTGAATGCCCTGGCTCATCAATCTAAGGGTCACGTATCTACAATAGACTCCTCAACTACTCATGTCATAGGTACTGTGACTGGCTTGCCTCCGCCAAATACTTACCAATCTACCACTATTGTAATGACATCAACTGAACTCAAGCTTGGCGTCAACGTCAGGAAAGACTGAAAAATATGATGGGAGAACTAAGGTAGTAACAACACTGGCACAAGTTCAGGCTCAAGGTGTACAAAGATAGGTTAAAGTTTATTAATGGTGGATTTTGGTTCGAGACTAAACTCTAGCCAACCGGAAGTTCTTTTGAGACTCAAGCTATTTTTTAGGAAGGAGAGCTGAAGGAGAAGGAAGAACGATGAGGAAGCAGAGAGGTTTTTAATGTGGTTCGGTGAAAATTGAGGTGGTACCGGTCCTCATGTCCACGGTTGATTTTATTGCTCATAGAGAAATTCCAGTAGAGTTTTCATACTTTAGTTGAAAGTTGTTTACAATGAGCTTCTTCCTCTTATTTATAAAGGAGAGGAGGACACAAGTATAATTTTACATATTATAATATGTTACATCAAGCATTAAATGTACAAGACTCCCTAAACTATTGTAAAATGGCTTTTATAGGTTGCTTTCTGTGGATGGGGCCCAGTGGGCTACTTTTTCCAGATGAGGCTTCAGAAGTTGTCTGAGGGTGTGTGCTTCTGGTCTTAGGTGTGGCAAGCTACTAGTTGGGTGACATGTTGTGTGCAATAAGCTTTGTTTAGGGTCACTGCTATTCTAGGCTAGGGGAGGTTGTGCACGTACTTGGCGATGCGGGCTTGCTCGGGGTGAACTATTGGCTTTGTGAGTTGGACTCTAGAGTGTTTGGGGCCTTGTTCTGTCCCAGGGCTCACATTTCATGTCTTGGCGATCTGACCTTTTGGCTCATCAATTGAGCTCGTCTCCTCACAACTTAGCTGTTGGAGCTTGATCCTTTAACGACCTAGTGCCTCAACTAAGTGACCTTAAGCTATTGTGAGCTAGGTCTTCACGATTATTGGGCTTTTGCCAGCCTATTTTACACTTTGCCAGAAAACACCTATAACATCAACCCCCTAACTTGCAGTTCACTCTACGAACTGGGAGCTAGAATTTTTACTCACAAAAGCTTGCATGTGCTATTTGCAACATTGTCATTTCAAACTTATGTGTCATTGCCTCTTCTATACATTGAAATTAATAGCTTGAAGACTATGCAAGGCTCATGTAAGAGCTCATGGTGGGACGATTGTGGTACACCACATTGGTGCCTAGCCAACATCCTTGTTGCTTGGGCTGGTTTGCATGTATAATCCTACCAGTAATCATGTCACTCAGTCCTAAGGCAATCTTAAGATCCTGCCAGCAATCATGTCACTCAATGAGACAGTAAGCCTATTGCCTGTCGCCTAACAGGATAGCTCATTGCTCATCGCTTTGTGGGATGGCTCATCTGCGTGTCACTCAATGGGAGGCCAAGCTCATTGCTTAGTCTTAAGATAACTCTGTTGCTCAGTGAAAAGGCAAGCTTGTTATGTGACTTCACAACAATCGCGTGGTGGAATAGGGATCTTGTTGCCAGGCAAGTCATGTTTACTTTGTGTCTTCACAACTCAACGAGCTCGACTGATGGGACTTTAGACTTAGTGAATGATCCTCAATGTTGATGTTTGTCCTAGGTCAGAATTTTGCTAGGGGTGCTAGGACTATTGCTATCCTGCTGGGTGTATCACATAATCTCACAGGTGACCCCTTTTAATGAGGTCTTTTATGGCATCTTTGAGTGCCCAACATCTCGAGGTTTTATGGATAACCTCATTGTGATATATACAGAACCTATTCGGATCCCTATTCTTGCCAAAGCCTTTTAGGGGCTTGGGTGTCCCAAAATCTTCCCTACCTAGCTCCATCATGTAAATCCTATCCTGCTTGTCAAATAGGATGCTATAGCTTTCATGGTGACCTGGGTGTTGAGGTCGCTCATGCTTGGCTCTGTTGGTGAGCTAGTTATTGGAATGGTCACTCCCATTCTCGTTGCTTCTCTTATTCTGAGTAGAGCCATTTACTTTGTCCTTTTGCTTGGACTTTTCTATGACAAAGGTTTCTTTTCACCTGATCTATTTGGTAGCACACTTATAGAATTCAGTAAGATCTCTTTTCGGGGACTTATATAGGCTCTTATATAGCTTTCTGTCTTTACAGAGTCCCACTAAGATTGCTATTAGGATATTCTCTTCTGAAGGATTTTCTATAGAACTAGCTTTGTGCTTAAATCTGGCTATGTAATTATTTAGTGACTCATGTTAGTGCTAGAAAATCATGGCGAGGTGGCAAGGAGGTGTAAGCTACCTCTTTAATGCTTGATACTAATTAAGAAATTTCTTCTAACACTCTTCCTAGCTGCCAATGCCATGAGCTGGGAAGTTTCTGAACCATGCTTATGGCAAGCCCCCAGTGTGGCTGGGAAGACACGACACTTGATCAGAGGATCAGATGTTTGGAGGTCTATCTAGACGTTAAAGGCATCTAGGTGGTTGCATGGATCGCTTTCCCCATCATATAACAGAATTGTGGGGACTTTAAGCTTGCAAGGGAAGGGCAGCGCTTTGATCTCTTTTGAGAAAGGCGAGCTCCCCTCGCAATGAGCTTGATCATTCTGAGTTCGAGGGCATTCCTCAAGCTATTTTATCCTTTGAAGGAGTTCATCCATTATGGGGTCATGTGCTTTAGATTATTGGCTGGAAGATCACTGGTTTGTTTTCTCCTGCTCATGGGAGCAATGCCCTAAAGTGTGTCTTTGGTCAGTCTTACGTGAGCTCTTAGCTCAATGCGAGCTTTCACGTCACTGACTGTCATAATTTTTACATGAACTACGAGCTCCTGATTTTGTTTACTGATTGGAGGAATGAGCCGAATTAGAGTGTTGATGTGTTTGTCTAGAGGATTTTTCATCTCAGACCTCTTCACGCAGCTATTGAAGCTATGTGGTGATCTCTTGGGTCTGCATTCGAACCAATGCTTTCATTGTCTCAACTAACTCTTTCACTATATGCGTGAACATTTGCTGGAGCTGGTGAATTGCTTGTGCTTCATGAATCCTAGGAACAATAGCAAGCTAGTGGTAAATCTTGGGGGCAGACCAGAGGTGTTTCCTATAGTAGAGGGGTCTACTGGCTGAAAAGCAGGAGTGTTAAAGCTTCTTGTGGTTCTTCCTCCAACCATTGCAATTAAACAGAGAATCAATGCAGAACACATAAAATGGGCCAAAACATAGGTGAATCCCCACAGATGGCACTAAAAATGTTAACAGTGGATTTTGCTTTAGGATCAAACTCCAACCAACCAGAAGTTCTTGAGACTTAAGGTATTTTTTGGGAAAGAGAGTTGAAGGAGGAGGAAGAATGGTGAGGAAGCAAAGAGGTTTTTAATGTGGTTTGACAAAAATTAGGCGGTATTGGTCCCTACATCCATGGTTGATTATTGCTCTTAGAGAAATTTCAACAGAGTTTTCATACATCAGCTAAAAGTTGTTTACAGTGAGCTCATTCCTCTTATTTATAGAAGAGAAGAGGATACAAGTGTAATTTTACATGTTGCAATACGTTACATTAGGCATTAAATGTACAAGACTCCCTAGACTACTGTAAAATGGCTTCTGTAGGTTACTTTCTGTGAGTAGGGCCTGGTGGGCTACTTCTTGTAGGTGGGCATCAGAAGTTGTTTAAGGGTGTGTGCTTCTGGTCTTAGGTGTGGCGATCTACTAGCTGGGCGAGGTGCTATGTGCAATGAGCTTTGTTTGGGGTCATTATTATTCTGGGCTAGGGGAGGTTATACGCGTGCTTGGTGATGCGAGCTCGCTTTGGGTGAATTGTTGGCTACGTGAGTTGGACTCTAGCATGTTCAAGCCTTATTTTGTCCCAAGGCTCACATTTCGAGTCTTGGCGGTTTAACCTTTTGTCTTAGTGACCTGAGCTCATCTCCTTGTAACCTAGTTGTTTAAGATTGTTCCTTTAACAACCTGGTGCCTCATTTAAGTGACCTTAAGCTATTGCGAGCTAGGTCTTCACGGTTATTGGACTTTTGCTAGCACATTTTGCACTTTACCGGAAAACACCCATAACAAAGTTGTTGCACATAGAAATGAGCACCACCAGCAATGAGTTGGATGTTTGAGTAGAGCCCACCAAGAGTAGACTTCAGGTCGCTGCTCGCTTGACCAGGAAAATGCAAGGAGCCATCAGGTCTCTAGTCAGTAGCTGGAGGGCTTGGATCAGTTGGTGGAAGAATTGTTTCAAAGAGTGAAGCAGTTGGAGGAACATCCTCAAACTCATGATAACTAAAGATGCTCCGCGAAACAGACTCTTTTTTCTAAAGAGGTCAAGATGGAACCTCTTCCCCACAAACTCATAATTCCTGCTATTCCACTATAAAATGGGGATAGCGACCCATGTGACCACCTGAACATATTCAATGTCCAGATGGATCTTTAAACAAGTAATCACCTAATCAAGTGTTAAGTCTTCCCCACTACATTAAGGGAGATCCGTTGAATGTGGTTTAGGGACCTCCCAGCTCATAGCATCAGCAACCGGAAGGATTGCTAGGAAAAATTTCTTGTCCAATATAGAGCGCTCAGGAGGCAGCTCTCGCCTCCCTATCATCTCACTACAATCTTTCAATGTAAGCATGAGCCGTTGAAGGATTACATCGCTCGATTTAGGAACGAGGCGAATAATGTGGAAAAACCCTTGGATGAAGCCATTTTGACTATAGTCTCAACAGGGCTTTATAGGGATGGAAAGTTGTTTAAAAGCTTGTACAAGTCTCCAGTTAGCAACCTGGGTGAATTTTATGAGTGGGCTTCGAAGCAAATTAGGTGGGAGGAGATTTTTGATTTGCAGAAGCCCGAGACGAGTAGCTCTGATCATAATAGGAAGAGGAATAGTCATGGAGATGAAAAAGGTAGTTCCAATTTCTTGCTTGCTAAGAGGAGTAGAGATGAGCGATCCCCACATCTGGGTCACCACGATGGCTATAGTATCGTAATGGAAGCTCAGGACAAGATCTTCACGATGGAAAGGAACAAAGAGGACTTTAGAAAGCCTTAAACTTTAAAGACTCCCAGTAAGTCTAGAAGCAGTCGAGGCAAATTTTGCACCTATCATAATGAGTTTGGGTATACCACCTCAGAATGTTGGGCATTGAGGAATGCTATTGAGGACCTCATCAAAAGGGGTCATTTGTAAGACTATGTAGTGCAACCTTCCAGACAAAGGCCTAAGCAATCTCAATGGGATCCTGAATGGGAACAGTCTCCCATGATGAGGACTATTTATTGAATTTTGTGATGTAATTATGAAACCTATATAAGCATTCCAAATTCCTGTACTGATCTCTAAATGAGTCTTTCAATAGGGGGATTGCTCAAGTGGTAATCACCCTTTTATTTAGCCACAAGATCAGCCCAAGCACAAGATCGCTCATCCTTTTATTTGGCCACAAGATCAGCTTGAATACAAGATTGCTCACCCTTTTATTTGGCCATAAGATCGGCTTAAGCATAAAATCACTCACCTTTTTATTTGGCCACAAGATCAGCCCGAGCACAAGATTGCTCACCCTTTTTATTTGGCCACAAGATCGACCCGAGCACAAGATCTCTCACCCTTTTATTTGGCTACAAGATTAGACATCCATATTCTCTATTAGGCACAACTTTCATGTGACTTATATGCTATTCGTCACTAATTGAGGCACTTCATTGCCTAGATTCATTATTTACAGAAACGCAAGACCAACTAGTCACTTAAATATTTCATGTTATTATGATTTGAATTTGATGTCATTGAGTCTATGATGTGCAGAATATTCAAATGCAGCATACAAGAAATATAGAAACGAAATTTATTCATTAAAGGCCTCACTCAATGAGGTACATTCACATCAGAAAGAGGCAAAATACGAGTCCAAAAAGCCCACAACTATACATTTTAGAAGAAAGATTGGCTCTTTGAAGAAGAGCCTCAGTCAACAAAGGAGGTTGGCAAACATGCTTAATTTCAACTCTTTCCTTTGCCACCCTTCTTGGATAAGAATTCTTTTCCAGCTCTGTACCCAGCTCAAAAGATTCAAAGAAAGAAGGTCGAAGCAACTAGAAAGGTTCGGCCTGACAGTGGAATCGTGAGGAAATAATCCAAGATCTATACGAGATTTCCCCACATTCTCAAGGAAGAATCACTTGAAAAGCTTTTTATGCAACAAACCATATATGCCTTATTAGAAGGCAGAATGCTGGAAATAAGGGAGGCTTGTTTGAGATATCCATTAAATCACTCGATGAAGAAGGAAAGAAGACTTCTTCTATCTTAAATAGGATCAGCTTGGTCTCACTGAAGGGTCTGGATGAAGCCCCTAACCACTCTCCTAAATTGCCTTAGAAATGAGCGAGGATGACTTGCCAATAGTCATAAGGCATGTACTACAGAAGGTATGGCTTAGGACAGATGGAATGACAGACTTAACGAGGACTTTGACTGTACAGTATTTTGTGAACAAAGATCTTCAATCAATTTCAACTCTTAGTTTGCAAAGTG
The DNA here is from genome assembly GCA_026873985.1 of Saraca asoca. Taxonomy (NCBI): domain Eukaryota; kingdom Viridiplantae; phylum Streptophyta; class Magnoliopsida; order Fabales; family Fabaceae; genus Saraca; species Saraca asoca. Next base: position 2,707 of record JANHAO010015650.1, on the reverse strand, counting down.
AACTAAGAGTTAGAGGGCTTATGTTATAGGTAAAATCTTGTCTTGCAAAGCAGACCAGCAGAAGCTTAGCAAAAGTTAAGCCCAAGACAAAGGAATTCAACTCGTTAAAACTTAGGACACTAAGTCCCAACTTGTTAAGTCTCAGCTCACACACTTGAGCTCGCCCCATCATGCACGAGCCTAACCTCACTGGTTGAAAGCCAGCAATAATCTCGAGTTGGAAATAGCTCACAAGATGAGGAAAATTGCCTGGACAGAAGCTCAGCAAAGTGGAGCATCAGACAAGCTCACATTAGCTCATCAAAATCAATAAACACAGGGGGGCCCACTTATAGAAAGTAACATGTAGAAGCCGATTTGTAAGAGTGTATACTATCTTGTACATTTAATGTTAATATAATATTTTTACAACTTATAGAATTACTATTGTAACGTCCTCCCTTCTATAAATCAAGGAAGGAGCCTTTTGTAAGTTGGGTAGAGATAGTTATACTAATACTCTGTAAAAATTTCTCTAAATTAATAGAAAGCTACCATGGACGTAGGGACCAGTTCTACCTGATTTTAGCCAAACCACGTTAAAAACATTGTGTGCCATTCTCGTTCTTCCTCTTTGCCATCTTCATTATCTTCTACATCTATCATTTTTGCTAACCTGAAAGTAGTTTGGAGTTCAAGGACTCATTCTCGTTGACTGGAATTTGGTAGAACCAGATTCTGCCATCAATACTACTAATTTGATAATTATAATTATGTACATCAACAAACTATAGTTTAACTCAAAGAAAATAGAGATATAATAGTGAGACTCACGTCACAAATTTACATAATCGGTCCATCACCAATATTCTATATAACTCATATGAATTTAACCACCCAAAGCACTGTCCATTTATAGAATATATATGGGTCACTCTATCTTGGTTGGACATAAAAATAATTCAGAAGACAATTTATAAAAATACATATATCATATATATTATTTTTATTAAAAATGTTATAAAACAATTTCCAAATTGACCGATCAAATTTTTGTCCAACAAATAAGTGATTCATTCTTACTATAAAAATGATGGATCCCTTTTTGAATGACTATAAGTCTACATATCTTCATTACCTAATCCAACATGTCCATATATAATCCTTTATAGGCATCAATGGTTGGACAACTGTTAAGCATATTTTGAAATATTTGCTAGTAGCTTTATCAAAATTCCAACTTTAAGAAGCAATTTACAGTTAGGAAGTTAGAAGTAGTAATCTCATTGATTATTTTAGTTATGTGCATTTCTTCACTTAATAAGCCATTGTAATTAAACTTGCAAATTAAATCTAAGTTACAATATTCAACCACTTCTTTAGGAATTAATGACAACATATATGAGCGGTTCATCCACTTGGAATTAACATGGATGCCATGCTACTTGATGCCACTGCTAATACAATTTCTCCTTATGATCGTAAAGCTAATGTCAAACTTCTTTAAAGGTAAGTCTTGCCAATTCCTCCATATTAATAGACAAAGTATACTGAAGGTTCATTTTTAGAGACTCAATTCATGATTCTCTTAAAGATTTCCTTTTATTCAGAAGTCATTGAAGACAAAAGTTTTCCTACTTCCTTAGTTAGTTCAATCTTATCGTAATTTAGTTAATTAGCTATCAAAGGATTTCCTAAGTGGGATGAGTAGTTTTCTTCAGGTGTTGGCTTTCCTTGAATTGTTAATATAAATGCCCTAGAGACAATCAGTTGTAATGATATGGATACTACATATCTTAGTAGATTTAATAAACATAATATTTTGGTCTCTTTATCAATTTAGTTTTAAATATATATATATATATATATATTTGAATATGTATACTATATTAGATAAAGTCCTTGAAATGTAATTATACATAAATAAATATCAATTGAAATTGTAATTATGAGATAATTTATACATATAGTTATATGTCTAAATATCTCTTGTTATTGAATAATTGAAAAAACATGATATTAATTATTCATAAGTAAACTAGTATATGTTATGTCAAATTCTTTTAGAAGAACATAGTGATCCTATACATTGTATGATATGCTGATATCTAGATAAGACATATGAGTATATATTATAAAATGTATGACTAGATTAACCTGTCATGAGAAACCATATGGAATGGTACCATGTGTCAATAGACTTCTCATGTGAAAGGTGATTTAATTTTGTATAAAGAAATTACAATTGAGATTGTAAATATGAGATAATTTATATATATAATTATATTTCTAAATATTTCTAGTTGTTAAATAATTAAGAAAACATGATATTAATTATCCATAAGTAAACTAGCATATGCTATGTCACATTCTTTTAGAAAAATGCAGTGATCCCATACATTATTTAATATGCTGATATTTAGATAAGACATATGGGTATATGTTATAGAGCATATGAATAGCTTGACCCATCATGAGAAACCATATGGAATGGTACCATGCGTCAATGGACTTCTTATATGCAAAGTAATTTAAATGGTCCTCAGACTTAAGATCAATATTGTATCTTATGTATGGAATTATGTGTCAGGTTTGCTTGGCCAAGACAAGGGAGATGAGGCTGAAACTTTCAAAAAAATTTTTTCCTCTTGGCTGAGCAAACCTCCCAAGGATCCATTGGTGTGAGGTCTCAAAATAACTTAGATCAAATCTAGAGTGAAAGAAGAGC
>JANHAO010015649.1:0-14737 GCA_026873985.1 Saraca asoca | reverse complement strand
GGGGAGTTTCCTTAGCCAAAGGGGAGAAGAAAATTTTGAATTTCACAGCCCTTGGCTGCCCCTTAAGCCAAGGAAACCCAACACATTTATCTTAGTTATGGTTCATTTGTTGGAGAAAAGTCAATACTTTATTCAACAAGCTTAAACCAGCAGAAGAAGAAAAACCCCCAGTGGCCATTTGTTTCTTCACCCAATAACCATTTACAATCTCAAAATTCATCTTATAAACATTTAGCTTATTTATTTTAGTAGAGGCATTAACCAATATAATATTGCTTTCATCAGTCAATTTAATCTTAAAATGCTGAAAAACTTTAGTAAAAACGATACCATAAAGCAAAAAATTGATGTCATTCTTGGTATTGAACTTAGCCATATGATGGATGATGAAGTAAGGATAGTTGATCCTTTTCTTAGTATTGATAGTCTACAATCGGAAAAGTTCATCTTCATCGGTTTAAACAAAATTGCTATTCTTTGGAATAATCACCTTGGCAAACATGTATTGAAGCAGTCTGTTTTCAACTGATAGGTTACTTACCCCATAGTTTGATGAATTTACCTAATCATCATCTTTCACTTTCATATTGAAAATTTCAATCATTTTCTCCACATGAAGATTAAATCTCCCTCTTTTTAAAATACAAGTTATTTTACCATTACCATCACTTATTGCAACAAAAAACGTTTTCACAAGCCTGGAGTATGTAAAAGCATAGTATGTAGCAAACTCAAACAATCCTAAATCTTGTACAATTTTTGAAAATTTTAATATATACCTACTAAAAATTTAAAATATATGCATTTCAATAGAGCTACTTTCTTAGTTTTGAAAGTACTTACATAAAGCTCATACTCCTTAGAAGAAAGAAAATACTTGTCTTCTATCAATGAGAATGGTAAAGGAGAAAGAGTAGCTATACATGAAATCCCATTTGACCATTTTGAGATTGTTTTCCTCCTCTTTTGAGCATAATCATCCTTCATTATAATTGTTTTTGTGATTGAGAGAAGTAAAATGTTAAGGTTTGGGAAATTGAGAATTTTGATGGGATGAGAGAAATTCGGGAGTTTTTGAAAAAATTGATCAATGGAATTTGAAGATAATGGGTGCAAGAATGATTTTAGTGGAAAAATTTGATATGAGAGAAAAAAAATATGAGAGATTTTGACGTAGAAATGGGAGAATGTGTGATTGAGCTCTGGTAGGGTTTACAAGTGTTTTTAGTGACAAAATGCTGAAAACAACAAGGAAAATATTTTAAAGTAATGCCCTAATCAATTAAGCACTTTAAAAATGCTTAATCGATTAATGAATTAGATCCTTCTGAGTGAACCCTAGAAGGCTTAATCGATTAATAGGATTAGTTCAAGTTTTAGCTAATCAATTAAGGTTGATTCAAAAGCATATCGAAGTACCCTAAGAATGCCTGATAGATTACCTAATCAATTATCTAGGTAAAAATTTGTAAAAGAAATATATATTTAAAAGAAAACTTTTTAAAGAAATTTCTCACCTTTTTTCTTTTGATTCCAAGCTCATCCTAATATTTTTATTTACTGAGGCTCATCCTCAACACTTTTATTCATCCAAATGCTATCTAAAAAAATTACTATAATATTTTTTATGCTTAAGTTAAAAAATAAAAATAAAAATAAAAACAAAGTAGAAAGAAATAAAAGGCAAAAGATCTTTTTTTCTTTGTTTATCATTTCACTTTGAGCTCTCATGTATGCCTGTAAAATAGAATCATTCTCAAGTTTCTGGTACCAAAGAATTTCGATTCCTTAAATATTAGTATCAACCATTTTAAATCTAACATAGCATTTTCTTCTATGGGCACAATAATAATTAGTATGTCCAATTTTCTACGGTAAAAACAAGTTATTTTGAGCCTTTGTTTCTTCTTTTCTTTAACAAAAAATGTTTTAGCGTGGGAAGATTTTACATTTGAATCACAACCAAGACCTTTACTAGTTGCAGCCCTTTGAAAAAATAAAATCTCATCAAGTACCACTTTTTTCTTTTGTGAATTTCTTAAGGATTTTGTTTAAATCATTTATTTTTTTCTTTGAGATTTTCACAAAATATACAAATTTGTGAAGAATTTTTTAGTTTATCAATTTCATTTAGTAAATCATTATTTTCTTTTTAAAGAAATTCAATTTTTTCTTCCAAATAAAATATAATCCTTTTTAAAAAGAATAATTATCTTTTCAATAGCAGTTACAAAACCTTTTAAAAGTTTCTTCAAAATTAGAATTTTGGGATTCAACTTCACTAACTTCATCGTCATTTCCTATGGCCATTAGACATATGAGAGATTCTTCATCTTGATCTTCAGTTCTTACAGTTGGAGTCAATGTCTTTCATTTCCCCATGGAGCCATATGAGCTCATTTTATTTGTTCTTTATTCTTTTTCCTCTTCAGCTTAAGTGGTTTTTATAGATAAACTAGGCAATCATATTTATTGTGACCCAATTTTCTACATTCATAACACATGAGAAGTTCGAATTTAAAACATCTCCTTTAGTCACATTCTTTTTGAGAAATTGAGTTTTCCTTTTTTTTTCTTCAACTTGACTTGTCTTTAACAACCTTTAAGATTTTTTAATGACCAGGGCAAGTTCTTCTTCAAGGAGGTATTACCACTTTCATCCATGCTTGCATCATCTTCATTAGCCACTACTTTGAAAGCTAAGGTCTCTCCTTTCTTATGTTCTTCACTAGTCTTAGTGAATCTTTTCAACTCCAATTCATGTTCTTCCAAATTACCAAATAATTCTTGAAGAGTTGACACATCCAATTTCATTTATTCTTTAATTGCAATTATTTTAGGTTGCTACTCAACTGTTATCCATCTAAGTATCTTATGCACTAAATTTGCATTATCAAAAGTCTTGCCAAGGATGTTAAAATGGTTAATAATAGAAGTAAAATGTTGAATCATATCCTTGATAGATTCACCTTCTTCCAATTTAAACAATTCATATTGATAAACAAGTGAGTGAATTTTGGAAGTTTTAATTTGCATGGTACCAACATGTGCAACTTCAAGAATATCTCAGATTTCTTTAGTAATTTTGCAATTTGATACTCTTTTATATTCTTTTGGCCATAAGGAGCTAGATACAATCTACTTTACTTTTTGAAGTAAGGAGATGCATTTTCTTTTCATACTCACTCCATTCTTTCATTGATTTTAAAATATCAATGTTATCATCTCTTTTCTTAGTGGGTAAATTATATCCATGCTCGATTATGTCCCACATATCAATATCAATTGCATTAAAGAAGTCCTTCATCTTTTGTTTCTAATAAGTATAATATTATCCATTGAAACTCAGAGGTTTGTTTAACGAAGGACATTCCAGTAAAATATTAAAATTTGAATCCATTCAAAATCACTTTTTAGATCATTAGATCTTAACTCAAGAGCCAAAGTTCTAATGCCAATTGTAGGTTAAGATTTAATACAAGAATGGGTGAATTGGATTTAAGTATTTTATTGGAACTTTTTTGGCAAATAATTTTAATAATTGAACAACTTAATAAAGTAAAATTAAATAACAGTAAATAAAAGAGATAGGAAAAAGAAGCGCAACTTAGTATTAATAGTGGTTCACCTAAGAATATCTGCTTCAAGGAGTACGTCTACTTTACATTGTTCACAAACAACGTGTTTCAAAATTTACTAATCTCTTAAGATTCAATAGGATCTTAAGAAGCCTTTACAAAGTTCTGTATTACAATGTCTTCCCTTGAAATTCGTCACTTAAAAATAACTCTCTAGAAATGTCTCATTGTAACAATTTCCTAGAAATATCACACTCTAAATTCACTCGTTAGAAATATCTCACTCTAGTAATTCTTTTAGGATATCTCAGCCAAGCAATTCCTTTAAGATATATACCTCACCCAAAAAGATGATGAATTGAAAAATTACAAATTAGAATACTATGAACTCAAGAATTTCTCTAAAATTATGGTTAGGCTCTTTACCTCTCATTTCATGCTTTGAAACTCTGAGTTTGTCACAATTTATAATTAGTTTTTACTTGAAAAAAATGATAACAATCAAGTTTTATCAAGAAACAAATTTCTGATTCAGAATTAACCCAATTTTCCATTTCAGGCTGTCTAATCAATTGATTAAACCTGAAATCAAATTTTGCATAACCTAATTGATTAGGCTTAAGTGGATTGCCTTCGAGGAGCCTTATCTAGTTACCTAATTGATTAAGCTTAACAAAAATGTTTCTGTATTTCCTAGTCATTCTCCTAATTGATTACTTAATCAATCCCTGGAGAGGTCTTAATGGATTAATTAATCGATTAGACCTTATTTTTCTAGCATTTTGAAAAGAAAATTTTAGGAAAAGTAGAGTCAATCAATTTGTTGCAATAAAAATCTTAATAAACCAATGATAGAGGCTTGACATAATTAAGAAAGATTTCAAGAGCTCTCACGTGATATCTAAGCCTATGCTATTTGTTTTCAAGAATTCTTCAATTTGTAACTTTAAAATTTTTAATCAATTAGTTCATCATCCTATAGCAAATATATATATATATATATATAACAAGATCAAAATATATTTGTTATCTTCAAAAAAAACTTTTTATCTTTAAAACACTTTTGAAGCAAGAGATTTGGTCAACTTAAACCCCCTAAAACGATAAAAAAAAAAAAAAAAAGAGCTTTTATAAAGAAATTCTTTCTACAAATATTGATTTGTCTCTCTTCATGAGGATGCAAATTTACCCTATTCGTGATAATAAGTTTGTTCTTACCTTCATTTTTAAGTAAAAATATCACACCTTTTAATAAAAAAAAATGTGAAATTCATAATAGAATTCAACTTTTTAAATATATATATATATATAAAAGAATAAAAATAAGAAATTAGATGCGACAATAATATGCATAAACATCCACCTAATCAGTCTATCTATTTTGTTCAAATTACCATACAACCAAAAGTAGATGACTGCAGTGACATCAGAAACAAAAGGTCTATTTTTCATTATCTTTCACTTAGCCCATAAACTACTAGGGATGTCCTCAGCGCGAAGAAAGATTTGATTACACTTGCCGTTTTATATATTTAACCAATTACATCATCGACATAATGAATTCTTCTATAATTAATGGAATCCATGTAATTTAAGTATATTAAATGTAATTAAGTCTCTCCTAGGAGGTGACCAAAAAGAAAACAAAAAAACCATCTGCCATTAATTGTAGCCTTTGTCCAATTTGGTAGGGTATGGGTTCAAAATTCCATCCTGTTTCTGATGGTATACCCTTTGAGAGACTTATTGAATTTAAAAACAACTGACAAATCGGATTTTGCTTCTGTTGACAACTGTAACATTAAGATGCCCGAATATTTTGATTTTTTATTTTTTTACTGTCATTTTAGACTTAATATAATTTTTGGCAAGCAAAGTCCCAAGATACCGATGAGAATCGATTTCCTCTATCTTGCTTTTGCTTGTGATAAATAGATTCAACCTCATAGAAGCTACTTGTTCTACCCTAACGTGGTTGAATGTGGTCTTCATTTTATTTGCATCCATAAAGTGATAGATTCCGCCATAAATGAAGGAATGATGCTATTCCGATATGCTATCTTTTACATTCATACCTATGAATATGATATATTACATGTTAAATTATTTTTGTTTATTTAAATTAGATATATTTAATTTAAATCCAATTATGTTATATATATAAATATGAATAATATTTTGAAGAATTATTTGTATAAATATTAGTTTTAAATTAAGAAATACTATCTATATATATTTTACTTTTAATACTTATATAGATATATAAAATATTTTCAAACTAATTCATTGATATAAATTATGTTATATGTGTAACCGTGAGAAATAAAAGAATATCAACTTGTGTGCTAAGTAGTCACTTAATGAATAAAAGATGTGTGGAGTTTAGACTCCATGTCCCACGTCTACGGTGATGACTACAACCTTCGTTGTCTAAGGTTGGATCACACCCACTTCTCCACGTTCATTTGCCTCCTCCTCCTCTCTCTGTTCATGACCTCCATACACTTGCCCAATGCTCACACACTAACATCAACGAGTCTTAAGCTTTTCATACCCAATAGATCTCCTTCTCCCTCTCTCTCTCCCAATGGCAGACAAATTCTTTCTATGTGTTATAGAAGCAATGGATTGTCTTTGGTTTCACAAGATTGTTCTTTTCTCACACCCCATCACAGCATCATCAGTACTACCAAATGAAAAAATTTCAACAGATGAATCACCTTCTCCAAAAAAGCAAGTCTCCTTGGAGTCAAGCTCAATATCTCTGCAGGTACAACACAGAAATCTTCTTTTCCTTATTTTTTATTCTCTTAATTAAAAAATGAGCTATAATATATACTTTTTATTATACAAGAATGATATAAATTCGTGCAACCAACAAGAAAAGGAGGAAAGACCCACGAGAAAGAGTCTTTCAAGCAACCGAACTCGCTCACATTCATCGTCTCCGTCTACTCAAAAGCATCCCAGAAAGCACAGGAAAGCAATTGGTACTAGAAGAGTACTAGAAAAGTCCATGAGCTGCCGGACACTGGAGGAACTAGAACTTGAAGAAGTGAAGGGTTTCATGGATCTCGGCTTTAAATTCAATAAAGAACATATAAGCCCAAGAATGATGAGTGTTGTCCCTGGCTTGCAGAGACTTGGTGTGCATCAAAACGAACAAAGGACAGATTTCGAGGATGGCACCGAAACAGTTGGAGACAAAAAGATAGAAGAAAGTGAACAAGAAGAACATAGAGATATCATGAGACCATATTTATCAGAGGCGTGGCTTATAAAGAGACCTGATTCACCGCTTCTAAATCTAAAGGTTCCGAAGCTTTGTTCATCTTCTCATATGAAGAAACACCTTCGGTTCTGGGCTAAAACTGTGGCCTCAGAAATTCACCAGGAATGAATCCCACTCAGAGTCAAGAGAATCAAGTTAAAAGAAAATAAAAAATAAAAAAACACTAGTACTTAATTAATCAAAATCAGAGCAAGGATTGTCTAATTATCTTCATGATTGTATTCTCAATGGAAGTAAAAAATAAGGAAGGCCTTGCATATGTAATTTTATGATGTTTTACCTTTCTAATTCTCTGTCTTATCTCCAAAGCAATAGGGGAAAAAAGACAGGGTGAGGAAGTTTTGGTGAAAAACAAATATAACAAAATTTAAAGCTTTAATTGTGGAAGAGAACGTTATATATATCTACATATAATTTCATCGCACTTCTACATATAATATAACCTATTGAATCAATTGATAAAGTTAATATTTTTTAAATTATAATATACGTGCAAGTATGAAATATAATAATTGGAAATAACATTTTGCTCAAGCTGGAATTTCATGTTGTAAAGGCTGTTGCCTGAGAGATGGTGAAAAAAAGGAAGGAGAAAAGGATAAGGTTATTACAAGCAGATCTAGAAACAGAAATTCAAAAGGGGAACTATAATAATGTGTTACCCAACAGGTGGGGCTTAAACGCAAGGAATCAATGAGGCCAAAGGGACTGTTCCATCCAATTTTTGTCTGCATATTACAAGATTGCAGAAATCGTTTTTCATATGTGGTTTCTTTGTTTGTATTAGATTACAGCAATGATATTAAAGCCACTTGAAACTGGTCTTTTTTTGTGACTTATTCATATATAATATATAGTTAAATCATAAGTGAAAAGACTTCGTGGTATATAAATTAGGACTTCAGGTTTGTTTGTTTTGTTTTTTGAAAATGTAACACTAAGTAAAAACAAAGATCATTAGTTTAAGCTAATATTTTTAGTGGGGAAACGATATTCAACATCATTTTTAGAATTTTTTTGAATTCAAGCTTAGATGTTACATGTTTTTATTAAATAATTTGTCACTTTTGATATTATAAAAATATATATATATATTAGATTCATCTTCTGGTCTTAAACAAAATGATATATCACAAATAGCAAACAAAGCCACAAATATGTAATTGGATCTTGGCCATATCTAATTAAGTACAAGTATGTGCTTTTTAATTTGTGGTTGGGAAGTAATATATGGTTTCTGTGTGGATATAATTAACTCGATTCATAATATAATGAGGTAACGTGGTGCTCCAATATAAGAGGCTAGTATTTCCCTAACACGTACTTAGCTTCTTTATTTTCAAATTTCGTGAACACAAGCTTTGTAGTGGTATTTACCTACAAACTTAATGGGGACGAATTAATGGCCTCAGTGCATCTTCACCTACTACTTACATTTTTGGTGCATGTATCATTTTGTATGTTTATATAATTATCAATTTCGTGGAAATTCAAATTGAACATTTAAGGGCCCGGGCAGCAAAAGAATTACATATCCCTGAAATTATTTTCTTTTTTTCAAAATAAATGCCATGGTTTTCATTCTCTAGCACTAGGATAAATTTTTATAGTAAACAAATAATATTATCTCGCATAGACAAGCATAATGGACAAACTCTGATCCATTTGGATGTCATCAACTGTGAAACAAAAAGCATTAACATCTGAAGCATAATAAATTTTCTCGTGATTCGACTTTTGTTTTCCCTTCATTTTGAAGATAAGAAACACCAAGGGCTAATGTGGTTGCTTTGGCGTCTGAGTGGGGCCACCAGCGTGGCCTGAATCCGTCCCAAAGTCAAACAAAGTTGCTCAGTGGAGAGGGCCGGCCGGAGGCTTTATTTCCACTCTTATAGGCTAAGTCCACTTCTTCCTCCTTCTATATAAACCCTTCCGATTATTCCCATTCTGTGATATCACACGCCTTGGAAGCTAAGAGAGCAAGAGATGGCCACTACCAACAAGCCTCCTTCTAGCTTCATCTTCCTCCTTTTCTTACTTCTCCTGCATTTTCATTTGGGTACATCATTTTTTTCTTCTTTTCTCTAACCAATTACTCATAAAATTTTTATCCAAATTTATCTGATCTGTAAATATCAATATAATTTTTCAAAAAATTGATATCATGTTCTATTTTTAGAATAGGACAACATATCCTACATATATAAACTATCCACACACTTTTAGGTGGACTTAAGAATTGCATAAATTAATTCTATGATGGATACACTTTGTAGGTGAAAGCCAACTTGAGCTAAACTATTACGCAAAGAGCTGTCCAAAGGCAGAAGAGATAATCAAGCAACAAGTGACGGAGCTATACCACAAACATGGAAACACTGCCGTTTCATGGGTTAGAAATCTCTTCCACGATTGCTTGGTTAAGGTAATAGGATCCTTATCTTTAACAAAAGATACAACTAAGATAAAGAAAGAAAATTTAACTGATGTTGTCCCTGATTGATGAGATATATACAGTCCTGCGATGCATCTCTACTGTTAGACACAAGGGGCGGTATTGTGTCGGAAAAGACATCGGAAAGAAGCTTCGGGATGAGAAACTTCAAGTACATCGACGTTATCAAAGCCGCTGTCGAGAAAGAATGCCCGTTGACTGTGTCTTGCGCTGACATTGTTGCTCTCTCTGCTAGAGATGGCATTACCATGGTATGTCTATACATATAATTGCCTCATAATTGCTTCAAATTTTCTTAATTATATCAAAAAAAAAAAAAAGTAGTATATAGGAAAGGTTGATTGCACTTAGTGTGTATTTGGAATTTGATGCATGCAGTTGGGAGGTCCGGTGATTGAAATGAAGACAGGGAGAAGAGATAGCAGAGAAAGCCATGTAACAGAGTTGGAAGACAGCCTCCCTGACCATAATGATTCTATGACATTAGTCCTCTCTCGTTTTCAATCCATTGGCCTTGACGTTGAAGCCATAGTCGCCCTGTTAGGTATTTTCCCACCACATACATACCTACGTCACCTTTTTCTAATGTATTGTAATAAAACATTATGCTGCTGCTGTTGTTGTGCATATATACAGGTGGTCACTCGGTGGGAAGAGTTCACTGCAAGAATCTGGTGCAGAGACTATACCCCACAGTGGATCCTACGCTGAACCCAGATCACGCTGAGTACCTCAAACGCCGTTGCCCAACTCCCAATCCTGATCCAAAGGCCGTCCTCTATGCAAGGAATGACCTTAAAACGCCAATGATTCTTGATAACTCTTACTTTAACAACATCTTAAACCACAAAGGACTTCTTGTTGTGGATGAAGAATTGGCCACTGATCCAAGAACATCGCCTTTCGTGCAAAAGATGGCTGCCGATAATGAATACTTCTTGGAGCAGTTCACAAGGGCCATTCTAGTGTTATCGGAGAACAACCCTCTCACCGGTGAAGAAGGTGAAATCAGAAAGGATTGCCGCTATGTTCATACCATTTAATGGTTTCTAGGTTGTTGTGCATGAAGGGTTTATCAAGTAATTGCTTGCAATTGTGTTTACTTAATTTTGCCGGACTCACTGACAATGTGTGAGTGGTGATTGGCTAATAAGTCACACTTGTAAGACCTCCTCATTTGCAATAATTGGCATTAATCTGAAATGTATCTTGTAAACACCAAGTCACCAACCTAATGAATATGCCAAGAAATTTTTGTATGTTCCAAACAAATGCGCATTTTTCTCTCCTGGTAAAATCAAATTATTTGTCAATTTTGCAAAATTCAATGTGACAAATAAAATTTGCAATAACTATGAGTCTTGCAAAATTAAAAATAAAAATCAAATTTGTCCGATGCCTTAATTCAATAAGTAACAACACATATCTGATTAAAATAACAAAAAAAAATTAGAAGTGATAATAATTTAATAAGTCGGTAGTAATTTTAGATAGATCATAAGTTCAAACCTCTCTACTACCATGGGAAAAAAAAATAAAAAAAGAGAGAAAAATACATCAACATTCTTTAAGATTTGATGAAATTATGTGATATATCCTTTAGTTTAAAAATCTATATTGATTTTCTTTATACTCTCAAAATTTACAAAGACTTCCTTTGAAATAAAAAATATTACATTTAAATCTAAATTTTACTTGTTTATCAATTATATTTTAACTATGTGAATTTAAACAAAATTTACCTTTAATAAAAAAGATATTCAGAATACTTTATATCATTGATTTAAACCTCATAGTCATTTTTTTTTTACAATATCATTAATAGAAAATTCAAATTTAAATTTAAATGTAACATTTTTTATCTTTTAAAAAATGTATGAGTAGAGTTTTAAATTACCGGAGAAGTCTATAATTTTGTTAAAAGTCAAGGTACTTCAGAATATTTTTTATCTAAAAAAATGATTTAATGAAATGGACTGTTATTGGGCCTAACAAGTTAATAAAAATAGTTGTTTGTAACCCACTAGTACTGTTCGCGATGATGCCCATCAATGGTTGAAGTCTATATTTTGTTGAGGAAACATCCTGTAAGTGAGTAGAATTTATTCTTCAAATCCTCAACAAGATGGTCAATCTTTTAGAGCCCCTTATCTGAAATGAATCTTTGTGTCTTTTCAAAGCAACTTCACATGGCAGATGCACTTTAGAAGTGAAAGAGAACAAAGTTAAAGCATCCATTTTTTGGCTTCATTGCATCGATCAAATCAAAGGTTGGATGACAAGATCCAAACCACACTACATGTTTTGATTCATCAAAGTGGTCGAACCCATTATATTGTTGCTTAATTAGTGTGGTTTCCGTCTTCTTTATGACTTCAAATATCATGCATCCATCCCTTATTAGTGGGGTTGTTTGAGTACCAACCACCTTTCAATTTCATTAATTGTACATCATCAAATATCTCTTTATATTATAAATTACACAAGGATCAAGGATCAGGACATTTTCAGAGATAAACCTACGTTGGACTGAATGGGGGTTACTCAATTTTTTTTAAAAAAAATATAAATGTGATAGAGGGATTAAATTAAAAATTCAGTAGAGATTAAATTAAAAATTTAATAAAAAAATTGAACTCTTATATAAATCTATTCAAATTTTAAGGGACAAATTATAAATTCTCCATTTTTTTCAGAACCTTCATCACGAAACACGAATCACCATCGACCCCTAACCTCCATTGATGATAAATCCTGCGTCCACCACTGGATACTTTACCTCCTTATCTTAATATTAGAAAAAATACTACCTACATAATTATTATGATCTTCGCAATCCATCCCATTGGCATATGCTTATAATCCATGTCAATTTATTACAAGTCAAGATTTAATTTCTAGAAGTATAGAAGAGCTAAAGAAAATTATGAGCAAGAAGTGTTATATTTTATTAGGCAATGTAGACTTCATTATTAAATAGACGCAAAATGTAAATATGGTAGAAATGATATTGTTATTTGAGGTTTGCATTAGAGTAGAAAATATTTTGTAACAACAAAAAGTGAAAATATATAGCACTTGTATTATAATTATATTATGTGAGCTACATTGTCCACAATTTTGATTAAAAATCAAATTTCATGCATAAGAAAAGAATGGGAAAATATATTATCGAAAACAGAAAGAAATGGTAAATATTAAAGTCTTGCCGTGAAATTCACGTCATGTGAATGGCTACTGGTCCATAAGGTCGTACCAGAGCCGTCTGATGCAAACACCAAACTGTGGAACCCACGTGAAATGCGGTCCCACCATAAGCTTATCTACGTCACATCGCATTTTAAATTTATTACTCTTATAACTACGTCTGCACACATTATAAATTAGAATTAAATTGAATTAAATTTATTCATTTTAAGACATGTTAGACTTAATTCCTCTTTTTATAAATATCATCATATCACATTATCATTTTTTATTTTATATTTTTTTAAGTAACTCTCCCTTTCAATAATATAATTCTAAAAAATTTATCAAATAGATTTTATAAATTCATCACTTTTTGATTGGTTTAATTAAAAAATTATTTTATATTTAAGATATCATTATTTATATAAATAATTACAGTTATATATGGATATCAACTGGAACTGTTACATCAATGATGTTATCATAGTATGGATTCTTAAATTTAACAATGACCCAAGTAACTTCCGTTGAAGTTCCAGCAATTGACTCGGATTATCCATCTAAAAAATATTTAAAAAAATTATAAATAATAATAATAATATAAATGGAAGTGACATTATCCGTACACAAGGAAGCAGACCTCAATTTTGATAAGGCACACAAAAATGAAGCCTGGAAAAAGAAAAGCATTATGGTTTTCCGCTAAATTTCAGACATGCTTTCGCGGAAGCGGCATGTGGGCACTCTAAGAATCGGTTAGTACCACAATGCCATTTGTTTTTGACGAAACTCACGTGATGCCGTTCTCGAATGTCCCTTGTCCCGTTGAAACTCCATTTTAACGTTTGGGTTTTGTTTCAACGTCACTTTCGAGAAAAAAGTTGCATGTTTTTATAAAATGTTATATTTTTTTCACAAGATTTATAATTTTTTATATAAATTTTATAAAAGTTGAAAATATCTAAGGTGTGAGTTCATTAATCATAATTGTAATACAAAAATATTTCAATTTTTTAAAAAATTATAAATTTTTATGAAAAAGTTACCATTTTTAATAAAAAGAATGGCAAAAAGTAGCAAGCGTGACCCTTGCCATTTTAATTTCAAGTCTTTCACAAGGACTTGTTTTTTCACTTTAGTGTAGCCCTTTTTTATTTTTTTTCTCGGGATGTGCCAAGAGTTAGCAAAATGGGTCCACACAGGTGTAGTGGAGTCAAGTTGAACATTTGATTTGACTTGAATGAATTTGATTTGTGTTTAAATAAATTAAAATTTTCTGTCTAAATTTGATTTAAATTAAATTTATAAATCATTTAATTTGACTTGATAATTTATTTGATATAATCAAATATATTAAAATCTCAAGTAAATAAATCTGCATCAAAATAAATCAAATCATTCATTAACTTAATTTATTTAATTCATTTAGTCTAAAATTATATAAAAATATTATTTAAATTCATTTAAATATACCATATAATATATTATAGTATATTTAATATCATAATTTATTTATAAATATTATTAATAAATATTTAAAAATATAATTAATTCATGAAATTAATTTATAAACTAAATAAATTAAATTAATCATAAATCAAATTTGATTTATTGAACAAATAAGTCAATCTTTCAAATTTAAATTCAACTTATTTAATTCATGAATTCAACTCGTTTAATAAATTTTTGAACCGAATCACGATTAGTTCACCAATTTCCTTGGTTCATTTTCAGTCATGTGATCTTACAACACTCCTACTAAAATCTCCAAGGTGTCCTGAAATTTTTCAAATCATAAAATACAATATTCATGTAATAGACTAATCTATTTCAGAAACTACCACCATCAATTAAATTATTTTTCACCAATAAATTAATTTTAGTATTGTCAAGTTTATATTTTATATTCTAATAGTTAATATAAAATATAGTGTTAAATTATTCAATTATTCTATATAATTTTACTCGATTTCTAATATGGGTGATTTTCGGTTCTATGAGATAGGCTGGCAAAGGGCCAGTGGTAAATCAAACCAAGTGAAAGAAGAGTCGAGTTTGGCAGTGTGAGTTTGGATGAGTACTCTAGGCTAATTTGATTGAGCCCTATTGCATCCAAGACTATACATTCTATGGATTTGGATATTAAAGGTTGAATGTTCATCTTATATTGCATTTATTGTGCATTGCATACGTAAGATGAAGTCCATGGTGGGAAGTTATTTC
>JANHAO010015648.1:0-14732 GCA_026873985.1 Saraca asoca | reverse complement strand
TGGTTTCATGAATTGGATTATGTATTTAAGGTAATTGGCTATTAGGCTATACATGTTTTTCAAATGTGGCCACAAAGTTAAAAAATTAGTTTGTCAATCTGAGAGTCATTTTGAAATTTTTTCAAATCTAAATAAAACCCAAACAATGTTGCCCAAGTGGAAGAATGTTAGAATTTTGGGCTTAATTGATTGGAGATTTGTTTTATAAAGAATAGGCTGATGGTTAGCCCAATTAAGCTCTTGAGGTTCTACTAAATAATGTGGTGATCACTAAACATTATTTGGGTTGAAATAATTACCTGTGGGCTTGTCCCTGAATAAAAGATGTAATTGATTTGGTGTTGGGCCCATACTGTTAAAGGCCTTGATGGGTGGTCTGCAATATTATTATAAAAGTAGGGCTAGGTCCCCTCCCCACTCTACACTGTATTCTACTTTCCCATCAAAGCCGTTACGTCGTGTGAGTAGTGTTGGTGGAGGAAGACCCTGCTCTATCATATACACTTGTGTGTGAAAATCTCTCTTAGTGCAGATCGTGTACGTGATTAGTATTGTGGTGAGAGTGCTTAGTCTAGAATATTCAAAAACGATTATGGATTCAAGAGGTTAGTATTACCTGATCTAACATTTCATAATTCAAGGTTAGTATTACATGATCTAATATTTCATGATTGATGTATAATAATTTATGCATTGTTTGTTAAATTAGATTTATCATGATCTGATCTAATATTTCATAATTTATGTATAATAATTTATGCAGTGTATGTTAAATTAGATATAAGACATCTGTCATATCTTCCTCCAAAATACTAACTTTATTCAGTATAGATAGCTGAGTTCTATTCAAATTGAACCTCACTAACCTGTATACCATTGATATATAAACACGGTTGTTCAATAGTCATCTCAATAATTTGAACTAAATAGGTCAAAATCTAATTTTGATAGCAACCAAAAAAAATCATAAAAGGCTTGAAAGAGAAAAATAGCCTTATTGGTTTTGATTTAACAAAGTAGAGGACATGAGCAAAGAGGATGACATAAACATAGATAAAAGGAAAATTAGATAGAATAATCATGACATACGTGATAAAAGCAACTATTTGACAATTCACAAGTAAACCTCGTTGAAGAATAAGGAAAAAACACTCATGGGAATTGTTAAGTTTGAAGGTGTGACCAGAGAATAGAGTCATTTGTTGTTCTTGAAGAAAGAAGAGAAGAGTGTTTTTTTTTTTTTTTGGAGCAAAACATAATATGAAACCCTAGGGTGGGAGAGGGTTTCAAATGAGGAAATTGATTAAAGGTAGGTAACGATAACCTATACCAGCTACTTAAAATCCTCTAGCCAAATGCCTCCTTAAAATTGATAAAAAAATTGTTTATCAAGTACCTTCTATGTCGTTAAGAATGGCTATCAATAGTAGCCAAGTATAAATAAACAACAATTATGTGTATTAGGATTCAACGTCTAGTGATTTGATCTATATTATTCCCATGTGATCCTAAATTCAATTAGTCTTCGTTAACATTAGGTTCAAAATTACAAACCAATTGCAAACCAACACTATTTCAAAGGTCCTTGAGTCAAAAGGATTTTGACTTAAAAGTCCCTGTGGTTCAAATAAAACTTTTATTTAGCACTAGTGAAAAAAAATGATTTTATTAAAGAAGAAAAATATACTAATAAAAATAAAGAAAAATATACTAATAAAAATAATAACAAAGAAGGCAAATATTTACTGCTAAAGTGGAAAGGTAACAAAAAAGAGCTGAAATAGATAGGATTCAAACGGATTTAAGAGCATGAAAAATCTCATTACAGATATGAGAAACATTATACTCAAAAATCATATAATGAGAGTTTGAAAATGTGCTTTACACCTTTAAAGATCAACTAAGTGGCAATTTATTATCCTAAATTTTAAAAATTTATAAATTACACTATTAAACTTTAAACAAATTATAAATTATCCACTTAAATTTTAAAAAAAACCTATAAAAATACTAAATGGCTATTAATTTTAACTATGAACTAGCAAACGTATTGTATATACATTACTAAAGTATTATTTCTTCCCCAAAAAACACACAAAGTAAGTACTAAACCTGTTGATTCAAACTACTATCAAAACTTAGATTATAAAATTCATATTTTAGTGAGGAAAGAAGATATTTAATTCAAATTTTGTACCTTATAAGTGATAAAATAAGTCTAAACAAGATATATGTAACATATTTACTAGTTTAAAGTTGAAATTATTTGACAATTAATATTTTTATAATTTTTTTAAATCTGAGAGAATAATGTATAATTTTTTTGAAGTTAAAGAATGTAATTTATAATCTTCTAGAGTTTAAAGAAGTAATGTGATATTTAACATACAATTCAAGTCCATTGTACCATAATTCATGGAACATCCAAGTTGTTTTTATCATGGCTAAGAAAAATCTGGTTGAAGAAAATCAAATTGATATTTTAAAAAAATCTGAAAAATATATTTGCCTAATAATCCATCTTAAAACTATATTAGACTAACAATTTGATTAAACAATATATTCTACCATTTAAAGCACGACCCAAAAAAAAAACTAACAACGTTATTTACCCTTAAAATTGAAAAATGAACAACTTGAGTTAAACAGAGCCATGTTATCGGGGTTCTTTGAATCTTAATTTGCATATACTTTTTGCTTCCTTTTCTTTGGACATATCTTTTTTCTCTTCCCATATTATATATTTTAGTGGATGATACCATTGATAGTGGATTTTGGTTCTATTAAATCCAACCAACCTGAGGGGCTCTTGCGGACTCAAACAGCAATCTGATTGTGCAAATGTTAATGAATATAGCAAACAATAGAAAATGGACGAAGAACAAAAAGAACATGACAAGATTTTTAAAGTGGTTTGGCCAAAATCGGGCAACACTAGTCTCTACGTCCACGGTATCATTGTATTGCTTATGGAGAAATTTTATCAAAGTTTTAGTACAGTATTTCAGGTTCAGCTTTACCTACAAAGAGCTCATTTCCCTTATTTATAGAAGGGAGGAGGTTACAAATGTAATTACATAGTTTGTATTTCTGTTACATCAAATAATAAATGTAAATGACAAGTGCAGCTCTTGCAAATTGGCTTCTGTAGACTGCCAGCTAACTTTAGTAGAATGCTTTCTAGGGGTGGGCACACAGTACTACTTCTTGCAGGTTGGTCCCATGCATTAAGTCTAAGAGGGTCGCTTCTTCGCGGCTTTCCTTAACAAGCTCTTTGCTAAGCGAGGTGCAATGTTCATGAGATGGGACTCTCAATTGCTGTTAGCCTTCAGTCAATAAAGATGATCTTTACGAGCTCACCTTACTAAAGGCGAGCTCGCATATAGTGAGCTATTGGTTATGCGAGTCGGGTCTTGTCCCTTAGCAAGCTGGGACTTTTCCTTATTCTGTGTCTATGCAAATAATGGTCTAGCGAGCTTAGCTCTTTTCTCATTTGAACTTGGTTTGTTACTGGGCTTTTGCTAGCCCATTTCGCAGAACCAAAGAATGCATATAACAGAATCCCCCCAACTCTTAGCTCACTTTGTAGGCTAGGAGTTCAACAGTTTTGCTAGCAAAGGGCCTTCTTTATAAATTATTATGCAGTCAAAGTCTTTGATTAGCCTATCATTTCATCCTATCCAAGCCATACCTTATGCTATACATGTCCCACTATCATGGATGAGTTTGCCTCATTTTCTTTCAAGGCCTTTAATGAAAGTGGTTGGGAGTTTTACTGGACTCCTCAGTGAAACCAGGCTGGTCCTATTTAAAATAGATGAAATTTTCTTTCCTTCTTCATAAAGTGATATGATGGGTGCCTCAAATAAGCCTCCCATATTTCTAGTGATATGCTTTTTTAGAGAGATGTGCATGGTTTGCTGCATAGGAAGCCCTTTTAGGCAATTCTCTTTCTCCATGAATGAGGCAAAATCTTACTAGATCTTGGATTATTTCTTCACAATGATGCTGTGGGGTTTTTCCTTCCCAGCCATCCTGGCATGCCTCTTTAGAGTTTTCAATGCTAAGGGTGAGGCTGAGGAGGATGATTGGAAGAACAAAGTTAGGGATTCGACGTGCTTTTCAGCTTCCCTTTGATAGGAGTTTATCTCCCATGGTGGACCTTCTTTTTATTCTCTTTAGCCTTCAGCTTGCTCTGATTTGTACTTCAAATCTTGCAAATTTACCTTATTAAGGCTTTTTAATGAAAGAATCATTCTTTATGATTCTTGCATATTGTGCTGAATATTATACATATCATAGACGAAAACATGGATTCCTACAAATCACTATAAAACAAAATGTCTAGATAACCAATTGATTGCATTTGTTAATAGTTCTGAGAACCAAAATGCTTCAGTGATGAGTAATGTAAAAGTAGATTGCATGAGAGCTGTGAACATTAGATTGTATAAAAGCTACGAACATTAAGTCACATGAAAGCTATGAACATTAGGTCGCATGAGAGCTGCAAGCATTAGGTTGCATGAGAGTTATGAACATTAGGTTGCAATGGGTTGAGTTTATTTTAAGCGTCTTCATGCCTTAACTGGACTAGAGGTCATAGTTGGCTAATAAATTTTCGAAATAAGCTCCGGAGGCCTTAATTAGAAAGCTGGCAATTATAGCGGAATGAGCTCTAATGGCCTCAGCTCGAAAGCTAGCAATTATACGAAAATGAGCTTCGGCAGCCTTAGCTTAAATGTTGGCAATTGTAATGGCATGCAATATTTTTAACGTGATTCGGCTAAAACTAGGTAGTACCGGTCCCTATATCCATAGTAACTTTTATTAATCTGAAGGAAGTTCTATAGAGTTTCAGTATAGTTGTTTCTATCTTGTTCTATAAGGATCCTCCTCCCCTATTTATAGAAGCTGGGAGGTTACAAATGTAATTTTTCATATAAATAAGTTACATCAAATATTAAATGTACAAAACAATATAAACTCCTACAAATTGGCTTCTACAAGTTACTTTCTAGGGTAGGTCCCTTATCTGTGAGCTGATATAAGCTTGTTTGGTGCTTTATCTTGTTGAGCTTTCATCCAGGCAATGCGTTGCATCTCATGAACCGTTTCTAGCTCAGGGTCACTGCTGGCCTTTGGCCAACAAGGTCAAACTCATACTTGGTGAGGTGAGCTCAAGCAAGGCAGTTCATTTCTTAACAAGCTAGACCTCTAGCCTTTGGTTTCATTGCATCTTAACCTTGCGATTAGCAAGGTGGTGCCTACCAGGCAACCTTAGGGAATTGGATTTCTTTTACTTGGACTCAGCTTTCATCGAGCCTCTGCCTATCTACTTTGCGAGACTAGATTTTACCCTTAACATAAGCCCTCAACTCTTAGTTTGCTTCAATATTAGGAGTTGTAATTTTGCTGAGCAGTTAAAGTCTTTATGCTCAGATTGTCATGTTATCTTTTCAATCTTTAATCTTTCATTCTATTTGCTTTAGGTTATACCTCATATTGTGTGTAATTCATGGCCATTAGCATGGCAGCCTTGTTTTCTCTAGATCATTCGATTTAGAACAGCCAATTATCTTTTAGGTCTTTTCTTGAACCTGGACTAGTTTATAAAGCCTGAGAAGCTCTTCTTGCTTCTTCATGGAATGGCCTGATGGATGCTTTAGTTAAGCCTCCCATGTTTCTGGTAGTTTAACTTCTGGTGAAGCGCTTTCAGGCGTGCATGGCCTACCGTAGGAGATCAGGAGGCATGAATGGCCTACTGCACATGACTTCCCTGCATAGCTCTTCTTGTTGGCTACGAGGAGTTTTGTGTAGACCTTGGATTATTTCCTCACGATTTTCTATGGGATTCAGCCTTACCAGCCAGACTCCTAAGTGCTTTTTGAATTACCTTGGGCACGAGTTAGGAAAGAAGCCACTAGCTGAGGAAGGCTATAAGAAGAAGAAGATTGAGGAGCAGTCATGCTTGTCAATCTTTTGGTCGACTGGAGTTCATCTCCCAGGGGCTGGCTCTCCTCTACCTTATGGAAGCGATAACTATAGGCTTTATGCTTTAATTTTATACTTCAAATCTTCTTATGTAAATTTACCTCATTGAATAGGGCCTTTTAATGAATGAGTTTTCTTTGTAACTCTTGAATGCTATATTGAACCTTCTTTATGTCACAGATGATAGTGTAAGTCTTCACACAAATCATCACTAAATACCATATAGATGACCAATTAGTCATATTTTTAGTTAGTAGTAAATTTGGGCATCTGAGTGACTTAACGTTTGGATTGGCCGCATAAGAGCTGCGGGTGTTTGGTCCTAAAGAACTGTGAGCATTCAGTCATATGAGAGCTATAAGCATTTGGTCGCATGAAAGCTACAAACATTTGATAGCATGAAAGCTACGAGCATTGGGTCGCATGAGAGTTGTGCCTTATTAATTATGCCACAACAATCTTATTGCTTAGTGGGCAGTATGAATTTGACTTTGCCAGAAATCTTGTTGTGTAGTAGGATAGCAATCTTGTTACTCAATCTCACAATAATCTCGTTACTCAGTGAAGTAGCAATCGTATTGGCCAATCCCACAGTAATCTTATTGCTCAGTGAGACAATAATCTTGTTGCACAGTGCCACAACAATTTTATTGCTTAGGCAGGTAATTGAGTTTATTTTGGTGCCTTCACTCCTTAGCGAACTCATAATTCTTTGTTGGATTTGATTGTTTAATGGCGCCTTCACGTGTAAAGTGTTATCTATTTTGGAAGTATCAATGGAATAGGCCTTGGGTCATCTCACCCCCGAATGTTATCCGTTTTGGATGCATCGACAAGGTAGGCTTTGCCCCATCTCACCCCTAGATGTTGTCCATTTTGGATGTATCAATAGGGTAGGCTTTGTGTCGTCTCACCCTCGAATGTTATTCATTTTAGATGTATCGACAGGGTAGGCTTTACGTCATCTCACCCCTGAATGTATTCGCATAGTTTTGTCCCATTGGAGTAAGGGTCATTGCCCTCCTTTTCCCCAAAAAGGGCACCTCTACATTTAATTTGATCAGTCGAGAATGATATCGAATCAATATAGAATAGCTCTCTTTCTATACAACGTTCCACCAGATAATTTGGACAAAAATTTAGAAGCCTTTCATTAATTTCAGTATAAAATTACAGGATTAAAATATGATTCTAATGGAAAGCTCTTACTCTTAATCAATAATTCACTGAATCTACTAAGCTTGTTGTCCGAAAAGTTAGACCACATAATCTCGCAAATGACCTCTTTTGATGAGGTCTTCTATGGCATCTCTTAATGCCCAACATTCCGAGGTAGTGTGTCTAACCTTGTTGTGGTAAGTACAGAATCTACTTGAGTCCCTAAATTTGTTAGGGGCTCTCATGGGCTTAGGCTTCCTAAAGTCTTCCCTGCCCCTTTCTATAGCAAAGATCCTATCTTGCATATCAGATAGGATGTTATAGCTTTCATGGTGACCTCGATGTTAGCGTCATATACTCTTGGCCCTATTTGTTGGCTGATCACCAAAATCATTATTCTGATTCTCTTCACTCCTCTTTTTGCTCTGAGAAATGCTAGCCATCTCGTTTTTATGCCTAAGTTCCTTTGTGCCAAAGATTTCCTCCCATCTGATTTGCTTGGTAGCTCACTCGTAGAATTTAGTGAGATCTCGTATTAGGGATTTATATAAGCTTTTGTATAGCTTTCCATCTTTGCAGAGTCCTGTAGAGATCACTATCAGGATATTCTCCTCTAAAGGATTTTCTATAGAATTAGCCTCTTACCTGAATCTAGCTATATAATCTTTCAGTGATTCATTCTTTCATTGAAAGATTATGGCGAGGTGGCAGGGAGGCACAAGTTGCCTCTTCAATGCCCAGTATTAATCAATGAATTTCCTCTGGCACTCTTCCCAACTATTGACATTGCGAGCTGGGAGTCTTCTGAATCATGCTCGAGGTATGCCTTCTAATGTGGCAGGGAAGACTCGGCACTTGACTAGAGGGTTAGTTGTTTAAAGGTCCATCTGGATGTTAAACATATCAAGATGATCACAGGGATCACTATTCCCATCATATATCAGTATCGCGGGGACTTTGAGTTTCTGAAGGAGAGGCTGCATTTCAATCTCTATAAGGAATGGCGAGCTCTCCTCATTGTGAGTTTGTTTGTTTTGAGCTTGAAGGTGTTCCTCCAATTATTTTAGCCTTTGTAGCACTTTTTTCATCAATAGGTCTTGCATTTCGGATTGCAGGCTGGAGGATTGTTAATTCTTTTTCCCCCTTTGACTAGTCTTATTCAAGCTCTCGACTTATTGCGAGCCTCTAGATCGCTGGCTATCACGATCCTCACGAGTTTCTTTCTGGGCTTCTTCATGTAGCTATCGAAGTTATGCTATGATCTCCTCTTGCCTTTGTGCGCCCTAGGTTTGTACTTGTGCCAACACTTTAACAGCTTCAGCCAACTGTCTTACCATGCTATCAAGTACTGGCTGGGATTGGTGAGGCGTTTGTGCCTCTTTGGTTTCAGGGATAGCAGTAAGTTGGTAATGAGTTTCGATAGTGAAAGTGTCTGCCGATTGAACAATTGAAGTGTTTAAATTCCTGGTGATTTTTTCTCTTACCATTGTAGCTATACAAAAAAGAGATCAGGAAATCTAAAAGCAGATGGGCCCTTCTTCTAGCGCCAAAATGTTGACGATGAAATCTAGTTCTGGCAAATTCTTGTCAACTAAGATTAGTTCTTAAACCTCGAATTACTTCCTAGTTAACGAAATGATAGATGAGGAAGATAATGAAGATGGTGAAGAGGAAGAACAGCAATAACATGCAATATTTTTAATGTGATTTGGCTAAAACCAGATAATACTGGTCCCTACATCCATAGTAACTTTTATTAATCTGAAGGAAGTTCTATAGAGTTTCAGTATAGTTTTTTCTATCCTATTGTACAAGGATCCTTATCCCCCTATTTATAGAAGTTAAGAGGTTACAAATGTAATTTTGCATATTGTAAATAATTTACATCAAATATTAAATTTACAAGACAATATAAACTCTTACAAATTGACTTCTGCAGGTTGCTTTCTATGAGTGAGTCCCTTGTCTGTGAGCTGACATAAGCTTGTTTGGTGCTCTTTCTTGTTGAGCTTTCATCTAGGCAATGTATTACATCTCGCAACCTGTTTCTGGCTCGAGGTTGTTACTAGCCTTAAGCCATCAAAGTTGAACTCGCACTTGGAGAAATGAGCTCGAGCAAGGCAGTTCATTTCTTAACGAGCTAGACCTCTAGCCTTTAATTTCGTTGCATCTCAACCTCACGATTAACAAGGTGGTGCCTACCAGGCAACCTTAGTGAACTGGATTTCTTTTGCTTGGACTCAGCTTTCGTTGAGTCTCTACCTGTCTACTTTATGAGATTAGATTTTACCTATAACAAAATATATCTTCTTCATACTTCTTCTTCAATTGAGCAAACCTTACCTTCTCTTCATCTGTGCCATCCTTAACAGCATCTGGAATTGGTGCAATATTTTAATCAATTACATGAGCAATGTTGAGTATTGAAAGGAGAAACATCATTTTGTCTTTCCACCGATTAAAATTGGTGCCATCAAATCAATCTAACTTAACAAACACTTGATTCATAACCTTGAAAGTAGCATTTGATCTTGAGCCATCTTGGGAAAATCTCTCTAAAATTGTTATAAAATAATATTACAGATGGTCAAGATTACTACACGATAAAATGCTTCAAGGTATGACTAGGTCGCTATCTTTAAAGAGATATTTGCCCTCACATGTAATTGCTAAAGGGTTGATAATGATACTCTCCCAGAGTATAATGAAGCTTTTGTGAATTTTTTGATTAGCAATATCAAGAAATTTCATAACACTCTTATAACTAGGAAATATTTTAAACTTGTATGATACTATTCTGAACCATACTTCATAAAGCCATATGAAGGTCAATTTATACTTAATAGGGGAGCCTTTTTAATAGATAAGTACATTCAAAAATCCTTTGTTCATTGAATACAAATAAATGCATTCATTCCTTTGTTCAAATATAAGATATACATTTATCTCTTTATTCATTAGAATCAATAAACATGCACATACCGTTTTATCATTAATACATATACATAAACTTCTTTTAAAATTTGTTCATTAGATAAACCAATACAACTTTTAAAATTATAAATTATATAACAGGGGAGAGGCTTTGATGAGATGTAGAGGTGTCGAGACTAGGGTTTGGTATGTATGCGGATGGCATAGGAGGGAGCTATCTCCAGTGGTGATGACATGGTGGCAATGGCTAAAGGTTTGGACGACGGTAAGTTAAAGAAGGTGAAAACTAGAGATGAGGAAGGATGACCAAGTATAAAGAAAGTAAGTCAGAGGAAGGAATAGAAGAGAGAGCTAGGGGAAAATGGGAAAAGAAAGAGAGAAATAAAAATAAAAATGAAAGATTGATGGAAACAGTTTGTATTTATTTTACAATAATTTAAATTTTAAAGAACATAATTAGTTCACACAAATTAAGTTTAATGAATCAACATAAGCTTTTAAATCTTTTTCCATTAAAAGCTAGTATGTTAATAATACACATTATTTAATTAAAATAGTGATTTAAATATGCATAAATTTTAATAAAGTAAAATAAATATTCTTTATTTTAAATATACTTCTATTAAATATAAATTTAATGTACAATAAATATATATAAGTGTTAGATTCTAAATTGTTAAAGTTTAAATATATTTAATGCAAATTAAATAACTAATATAATAAAAAAGAGGATTAAATTTGTTTCCATAAATTATAAAATGTAATTAAATAAAACTTCAATAAAATTAATAAAGTTTAAGTTATAGATCTTGTCATAAGTAAACTAAGTTATTATTTAATAGTTAAAATAAATGATACATCAAATATTTAAATAAATAATAAATAATTATTTATTATTCAAATTTTTTATTATTAAAACTTTAATTTATCTAAAAATAACAAATAATTGATATAATAAAAAATACTTTAAATACATTATCATTAATTTAAAATCTAATTAAATAAAATCACAACACAATGTAATAAAACTTAAAATTTAGATTTTATCATAAAGTAAGTAATTAATTATTAAGTAATCAGAAAAAATGGCATATCATAGTATCTAAATATGGATAATTAATTAATTAAAATTTCATAATAATTACTAAAATAATTTAAGAAACAAAACTCTTGAAACAAATGTTATGAAATTATAGATTCTCATAATCTTTATACATTATTAAAAGAAATTTTATAGGGATTTTATAAAAAAAAAAGGTTTTAAATATTACATTATATTATTCATATCCTAATTTCTTCATAATCTTTATATTTTCCGTACTTTTCCCATGTAGTGTCCTAAATTAGGCGTTTCTTGTTGTTTGTGAATGGTTTGAATTTCCAGCCACAAATAATTTATTGTATAACTTCTGTAATCTACAGTTCATAAATATCATCTACTGCGGTGGGAGTTTATCAAATGGGCTGCTATTATAAAGCCAACATGGGACTGTCATTATCAACAAACATTGAAATTTAAATTTGGGCATTACAAATTACTAAGCCTCGTTTTAATGGATTGTTTTTTATCTTTTTATTTTTGTTTGCTGCACAGGAAAGATAGCTAAGAAGGAAAAGAAAAGTACCATTTACCTATATCTATGGTAGTTAAAGTATGCCCAGTCAAATGAGAAAGTTGTTGTAGTAGGGACACCAACTCCACTTGGAAAATGTTGAAGTTATTGAGCAAAGCAACATCGTCTTGAGTTATAATATGAAAATGTAATAGAGCCTTTTTAGGACGATGAAGAAATGAAATAGAGTTGACAGAGGACATTCTTGAGAAGAGGTTTGATGCTATAGTAATAGAAGTGTTCAAAAGGAGATATCTGAGAACTTGAAAAAGTACATGTTGTTTTGAGGCTGACGTGGGGAAAATGAATAAGTCTTTGGTGATATCATTTTTACCTTTTAACACTACTATTTAATAATATCTATATTTATAATTGTTGTGGTTAAAATTAAATAGCGAGTGATGGATTTGATTGGCCATTTAATTTAGAGGATTGTCATTAGATGTAGTTAGTGTACCTATATTTGGAGTTGTTAATAGACTATTTAAAACTTGATGACATAGGATATGCTATATATTAAATATTATCATATGTTCGACGTATAAATTATATAATATAATTTTATTTATTCTTTTCTTTTTTATATAGATGTTGAAATCAAGGACAAAATTTAATAAACAAAATTTATACCACAAAAGTAAAACAGTAAGAATTTTTTTTTTATTTTACATTGTTATCCTTCACTACCATTGCTATAATTGCCACCAATACAATGGCAACAGTGACTATCGCACCATTATCACATATTACTAATGTTGTCGACGATAAACATTAATATCACCACCTATCCTATTAATCACATCACCAATCGCTATTATTACCATCATATATATCACTATTTCTCTTCCATATTCTTGTACATATTATCCAACAACAACACATTATATAACTATTATCACTAACCATTATTATCATTATTATTAACCTACATCCTCACCATGACTCTTCTTATTATGAACAGCACCCCTACTTCCACAATCAATATTGACTGCTACAGTCTCTTTCGCATTTGCCAACACTATTCTTTGCTCAACCACCATCAACACATCCACTATTTGTATGTTGAATAATTATAATAGAATTATTTTAGGAAAGAGTTTTAATAAATCTCATTAGTATTGCAGTATTTAACTTATTTCCAAGTTTATCATCTATTTTTATTTGTGGAATACTTTCTCTACTCTCCCTTAATATTATTTATTAGCAAGCTGATTGAACATTAAGTTTATCTCTATTTGTCTTAAAAGTCTAACAAGTATAATGAGAAAGAAAAAAAAAAAAAAACTCCTAAGTAGATGCACGAGCACAGTACTAGTTCTATAGTATAAGAGTTGATACTATGTATATCCCATCTTACACTATACAATAATTTTTATACTATTAACACTTATCTTATATGGTATATTAAATTATGCTTAAGTACTTGACTGTTTAATTTTTAAAAAAATGGTACTTGACAATTTAAAATGACATTTCGTTTTATTAGGTAACTTTTTTTCTTATTAATATTTGCACAAAAATTACTAATAAAATTCTTTCTATAAATGAAGGAAAAAATATACAACAATCCAATTTGCTTTTGCTAATATACGATGAAAACAATAGTGAGGTAAGTAGTTAGCAAACCCTATAGTTTAAATTCGGGTCATGAGAATTACTATTTAAAAAAAGGCTGAAAGTCCAGCCCGAATTGGAGCCCACAAATATATTGGGCCTGTCAAAAAACAAATTCAGGGTACGATGCAGCACAGAATCCCGTCTGCGAGGTTTAGTTGGCATAAACCCCAACCTCACTCATAATTATCTTGTTCTCCCATATCTTCACTTATATAGGACGCACACAGAGACTGAAGAGGCTGCACTTCCCTCGCCGCCTCTTTCTCTTCTCTCTTCAGGTTTGTCTTCTGTAATAATATTGACTTCTTTTTATCTGAATTTTCTGTTATTTTCCGATCAGGTCTATCTTCCGAAACGGATCCATGCTAGTTTACTGTGTTTTTGAATGGGGGGGGGGGTTTCCAAAGATCTGTTCTAGTTAGATTTATTGATGCGATTGGATAACTGTCTCTGTTTTTCAAAGTTGATAGCTTTTAGGTTGAACATCCTTCATCGTACTGAGATTGTGTTTTAAAAAGTTGTAGCTTTCTTCAGTTTCATGTTATGTATGCTATGGTTTAATGGGTCAGCTTTATTCTCATTCTTGTGTTACATATGATTTGTTTTTTCCTGGGCCTAGTGGTTAACCGGGTTTTAATTTTTCTTTTTATTATCATAATCCATCGAGTTGGATTGTAGATTTTGGCGGGGTTAATATTTGATGGTTTCTTACTTTTACTTGTCCAAATATTGATCCTCATTGTTGTTTTATTTTTGTCAAGCATTATGTACAGTGGCGGATCTTGGCCAAAAATTTTATGGGGGATCTAAGTCACACTTAATGTAAATATAGGTGTGGATGTGAGTATCAATACACGAACAGTTAATTTATTAAAAAAATCTTAGTGTAAATGAGACTTCGCTTGGCCATACTTAATGTAGATATAGGTTGAACAGTCAAGCATTATATACAGTGGCGGATCTTGGCCAGCTAATTTATACTAATACTGAATTCTCAAAAATTCAATGAAGCTCCGCCATTAATTATGTAGTAACATTTCTGCAAACCCTAATGTTTTCATTTGTTATCTGTAATTGCTATTGAGATATGTACATGATAACTTCTACTAATTTTTTAAGAGAGTGCTTTTCTACTCTGGCAGAGCTATCTTGATCAAACTATATCCTTTTTCTTTGTTTCAAGCTTTCAGCTATCTTATTATTTTTCTGAATTTGCCTTTTCTTTTTTTTTTTGGGCAGTCTCGAATTATTTCAGATCCTGCAGACTCTTTTTGTTGGACGCTAAAGACTAGTCAAGATGGTAAGTTAATGAACATCACTGCAAATATCTAAAGTTAATGAACATGACTTCAAGTATCTTAAACTGGTTAGTTTGCATGGATTGTGCACCATCTGAATCAATTTGTGTAATTATGT
>JANHAO010015647.1:0-14729 GCA_026873985.1 Saraca asoca | reverse complement strand
ACTAATTAGTAGTCTAAAGCTCTCTACTATCCAGATCTGGGGTTGGATGTTCGGTTGGGTGCAAGAAATTTTTTTTGAAATTCTGAACTATTTTTCCCCTGCACGGCTGAACACTCCTACATATAGGTCGTCAAAAGGATCTCAAAAACCCACTAAAGTACAAAAGCTGGAATCTTTAAAAAAAAATGGATTCCTATTCGAAGAGTGCATAACCGCATGGATAAGCTCACACTAACCCCGTCAATTTGGGATCTAACTTTGGATTTTCCTTAGGATGTATCGGGAAAGAATTAGAATATAATTATATCAATTCATACAAATACAGAAGCAAAGGTTCCTTAGTGATTCAAATGCTATACCTATGAGATAGGGATAGAGAAAGAGAAAAAAAATTGAAGATTTCACATAGTACTTTGGATAAAAAAATCAATCTAATTTATTTCGTACCTTTCACTCAATGAGAAAATAGGTCAGATTCTACAGGATCAAACCTGTGGGACGTAAGGAATGAAGGAAGGAATAAAAAAGAAATCAAAAAATTTAAAAAAAAAGATAAAATAAGCAAATAAAAATGAAGTAGAAAAGTCCAGATTCCAAATGAACAAATTCAAATTTGATTGAAAAAGATCTTTCTAATTCTCTAAGAATAAAAGGCAAAAGGATTGATCAAGAAAGAATTCTTTTTTATATTATAATTATAAGATCATGATTGGATACACATAGGTTTGGAAAAAAAATAATCTTCTTCTTTGAGAATAATAAAAAAGGAAAGTATTCAATTGGAACATGAAAATGTGACTAAATTGGTCCTAGTTACTCTTCGACACAAAGTCAAAGAAAAGGGAGATTCTTGAACAAGGAAAAGGATCCAATGACTTCAAAAGAATTGAATGAGGAGCTATATAAGGTGAAATCTCATGTGTAGTTTTGTAGGGTGGTAGTTAAAGGTGACTTGTATGTCAACTTTTCCACTATCACCCTTAAAAAACCAAACTCTACCTTACAT
This sequence comes from Saraca asoca, assembly GCA_026873985.1. NCBI lineage: Eukaryota > Viridiplantae > Streptophyta > Magnoliopsida > Fabales > Fabaceae > Saraca > Saraca asoca. The sequence continues at coordinate 13,723 of JANHAO010015647.1, read as the reverse complement.
AAAGTTGCCAAAGTACGCTTAACCTCTAGATTTGAAATCACTACTTATATACCTAGTATTAGCCATAATTCACAAGAACATTTTATAGTTTTAGTAAGAAAAGAAGGGTTAAGGATTTACCCGATGTGAGATATCACATTATTCAAGGAACCCTAAATGCTATCAGAGTTAAGGATCGTCAACAAGGGTGTTCTAGTGTGTTGTAAACCCTTATCCAAGACTTATATCATTTGATGGTGCCATATGAATCATTAGAAACATGTGAAGTTGTATGGCTAACCTAGTAACAAAAGTTTCGTGAAGGAACTGGAGCAAGCTACCATGAGACAAAATATCTTTTTTCTAAAGAGATTCATTTTAGAACTATGATATGTCCAAGGCCTAATCTTGAAATGATTTCAGAGGTTTTCTTTGACTTTGTTCATGTCAATAAACAATTCAAAATGCTTCAACTTTTCTAGAATAGGTTCGAGTAAAATAGCAATGATTCAAAACACTTCTTTTTACACTATTTCGAAAACCTAAGGACTCAATCGTATGGATATGAAAAATACAGGATTTCCAATCATAATAGGAAAATGAAGGAAACGGATACTCAGTTTCGAGTGAGTAAACAAAATTCCATACTCAATCTCATAGATACATATAGAATTCTATGGAAAGCTATTAGATGAAAGTCATATGTATGGCTTAAAGGGAGATTTTTTAGATCTTTCAAGATCCATCCTACAATATGGGGTTAAAAGGCCAAAATAAATTATTTAGCCCTAATAAAAAAAGGAAAAGGAAAATAGATTCTTGAACCCTTTTCATGCTCATGTCATGTTGAGGTACTACAGAAGAAAAAATCGCAAAATCTAATCCAATTTATCATAATTGATTAGTTAACATGTTGGTAAACCGTATTCTGAAACATAGAAAAAAATCATTGGCTTTTCAAATTTTCTATTGAGCCATGAAAAAGATTCAACAAAAGATAAAAGCAAATCCACTATCTGTTTTACATCAAGCAATACGTGAAGTAACTCCCAATATAGCAATAAAAGCAAGATGTATAGGTAGATCAACTTATCCATTAAAATAAGCTCCACCCAAGGAAAAGCACTTGCCATTCGTTGGTCATTAAAGGCATCCCAAAAATGTACAGGTTGAAATATAGCTTTTGCATATTTTAATTAATCCATAAACAAGATCTATAGAGACACATCTACCCATGGATCCCATACATCTTGATTGAAAAATAATCAATAGAAAAAGAATCAAAATTAATCAATATATCTCTCAAAACAAATGAAAGATGAAACATAAATCATGGATCAACTAAGTCGTCCTAGGACTTGCTTAAGAATAAGAAAGACAAATCTCATGTAAATACAATGGAATAAGGTTTGGTCCCATTCATAGGGATTCTATAAATATTCCATTTCAAAAAGAGAAAATTTGAAACAATTGGGATTTTTTAGAGATTGGATACGATGACTAATTCATGATCTAGCATGTTCTTGATTTACGAGATTTTTTATGAAAGCCTTTCATTTGCTTCCCTTTGATAGAAGTTTTATTTTCTTAGAATGTATCCTAATTTTTGGCCTAATTCTTCTTCTGATGATCAATTTAACCTCTAATAAAAAAGATGTACCTCAGTCATATTTTATCTCTTCAATAAGTTTAGTAATGAGCATAACAGTCCTATTGTTTCGATGGAGAGAAGAACCATTGATTAGCTTTTCAAGAAATTCTCAAATGAATAATCTCAACAAAATCTTTCAATTTCTTATTTTACTATATTCAACTCTATGTATTCCTCTATCCATAGATTACATTGAATGTGCAAAAATGGCTATAACAGAATTTCTATTATTCATATTAATAGTTACTCTAGGAGGAATATTTTTATATGGTGCAAATGATTTAATAACTATTTTTGTAGATCCAGAATGTTTCAGTTTTATCTCTTATCTATTATCTGGATACACCAAGAAAGATGTATGGTCTAATGAGGTTACTATGAAATATTTACTCATGGGTAGGGCAAGTTCTTCTATTCTAGTTCATGATTTATCTTGGCTACATGGTTCATCTGAAGGAAAGATCAAGCTTCTAGAAATAATGAATGGTCTTATCAATACACAAATGTATAACTCTCCAAGAATTTCAATTGTGCTTATATTCATTATTGTAGGAATTAGATTCAACTTTCCCAACCCCTTCTCATCAATAAGCTCCTAACGTATACAAAGGAGTATAGTTCATTTGATAAATTCCTATCTCTCTATCAATTTTTAAGATGTTTTGATTTTTCAAAACTCCATGAATATATAAAAGAGAAATGTTATCCCTACCCAAACCAAAACATAACTTTACTTGTTCAAATAACAATTAAAGTGAAGCAGGGTCAGGAACAATGAATCCCTTTATGATAAACAGATTCCTTTTTCAAGTCCATTATTATAGATAGTTCCTACAAATGATTAAACTAATGATGTATACAATGCTTGAATTCTCGATGTAGATGTTACATAGTTGGTTCTTATCCTTCAGAGACTACAAGTGTAACAGGAGCATTCATTGGCAAAACGATCACCCTAAGATGATCATCTCATGGCTATTAAGAACAAATTAAATCAAATGGTTCTATTTCTTAATCTTTTTTACCTCAGTTTCATAAAAACAAGTCATGAAGATTGAGAAAAATCATTCATTCACAACCACTAATGAATGATTCGTTGAAAAGTTAAGGATTACTAGGATTAGTAATCCTTTATAAAAAATTGAATAGATTTGGTCTTATACATACACGAGGAAAGTAATCAAAAAAGAAAAAAGAATTCATCTTCTTTCTTTTATCACCTAGGAGCCGTGCAAGATGAAAGTCTCATGCACGATTTTGAATGAGAAAAAGAAGTGAGAAATCCTCTTTTTGACTCTAACTTTCCTACTCCAATCATCGTTTTTCTTTCTATTACTTCAAAAGTTACTACTTCAACTTCAATCATTCAAATTTTTGAAATTCCTTTTTATTTCTCATCAAATGAATGGCATTTTCTTTTGGAAATCCTAGCTATTCTTAGCATGATATTGGGGAATCTTATTGCTATTACTTAAACAAGCATGAAGCGTAAGCTTGCATATGCATCCATAGGTCAAATCGAATATGTATTATTGGAATAATTGTTGGAAACTCAAATGGTGGATATGCAAGCATGATAACTTATATGCTATTCTATATCTCCATGAATCTAGGAATCTTTGCTTGCATTGTATCATTTGGTCTAGGTACCAGAACTGATAACATTCAAGATTATGCAGAATTGTACAAAAAAGATCCTTTTTTGGCTCTCTTTAGCCTTATGTCTCTTCTCCTTAAGAGGTCTTCCTCTACCAGCAGGTTTTTTTTTGGAAAACTTCATTTATTCTGGTATGGATGGCAAGAAAGCCTATATTTTTTAGCTTCAACAGGACTCCTTATAAGCATTGTTTCTATATACTATTATCTAAAAATAATCAAGTTATTAATGACTAGATGAAACTAAGAAATAACTCCTTAAGTGCAAAATTATAGAAGGTCCCCCCTTAAGATCAAACAATTCCATCAAGTTAAGTATGATTGTGTGTGTGATAGCATCTATTATACCAGGAATATCAATGAACCTGATTATTGAAATTGCTTAGGATACCCTTTTTTAGTTTTTAGAATCTATTGCTTAGTTCAAGATCCCTTTTATTGTACTAACTGGAATCAAATAATTAGTAGATCTATTCCACCTAAAATTGGAATGGGCTAATTTATTAACTTATAATCTATAATATGATGATCAAGTCAATTCCAAGATTACAAGTTCATTGCATACCAGACCAAACTGGAATAGGGTTTTATACATTCTTATTATAAGAATAGGTCATTCGAGCATATTTAAATAGATATTATGTTTGCATATAGATCTTTACATCATTTTATTCCATTTAGGATTAGGAATAGACATAATCAGACCTAATTTTTACATATCTCTTGTTCTTTGGGACCCTATTCACCTCTTTGGGTTTTATTGAATTGAGAAATAGTTTTGATTGTCCATCTTTTTGATAGAATATACATAAAGTGTCCTCTAGATAATTCAAATCAAAACAATTGGATGTCTGACTGAGGCATATATGACATGATCAATCAATAAAAATATGCTAATACTCCACCTTTGTCATGTATTCCATACATCATAGATATCATATTTATGGAATACAATTCACTTTTTAGATACTTTGGTGGTGAAATGGTAGACACACGAGACTCAAAATCTCGTGCTAAAGAGCATAAAGGTTTGAGTCCTCTTCAAGGCATAATATTGAGATCTCTTATTGAATTGGAATAAGTTTGGTAGCAGATCACAAAATCATGGTGATCTTCTCTATCAAATGAATAGGGAGTCCATTTTGAAAGTGTTTGCCCTGCATACACCCCCTGAGTATATGCTTCAACAGGAATCACATAGGGTAGATTGATACAATAGAAAGCTCTAATAAAAATGCCCACCAATAACCTAACAGACAAAGTACATTCCGTAGTCCATTTTAGGGATTAGTGACCTACCCATTCAATGACTTTAGTACCAGACGTTCCTAAAATAGGTATTATACCCTCAGGTCAAGTGAATTCAATAATAGACACCTATTGGCATTCTCTACCTTCTTTTTCCTTTTAGGGCATATGCAAAAAAGGATTTAGTTCTTCTTAGTTATAAATGTCTAAATAAGATGAACTGCCTCATAGATATCTTTGTTTTAGAACAAAACAATTAGAATTAGGCTTGGTCAACTGAAATGTGTATTATCCATTTTAGGGGATTTTTCAATTGAGAATATCCATCAACCTGAGACCAAGAGAAAGAAATATCTATCTCTTTTATTTAGTTATTCAATTAAACCAATTGTTTGTTATTGTAGAAAATAGCAACAATCATTTCATCTAGCATACATGATTTTCTAATGGACTTACATCTTTCATTAATGGAAAGTTTTTGATGTAGTGAGTAATAGCTCTGGTTGTTCACTTTTCAAAAATTCTTGTTTAGGCAATTCATACTATCCATACTTAATGTTTTAATCTAGGATTTCAATTCCTCCATGTTTCCACAATTATATATTGTTCCATGGAGCTAAGGTCCAAAATATGAAAGAAAAAAGTGTTTCCATGACTCTACCACCCAGTCAATTCTGTTTCACCTAATCCTTATTTCATGGGCACATATATTGCTAGCTAAGGGATGGGAAACCTTTCTCTTGATACATGAATTCCATTTTCATTTCATCCACAAAAAGCTATCTTTTTCTCAGCAATGTCTTTGTCATTTGCTCCAATAGCATTCCATTAGATAAGAATAGGTTTGATAAATATTGATAACTCTTGGATAGAGTATTAGAATGGAAAAATCCATTAGATAATGAACTATTGGTTCCAAGCCATCTTTGGCAATGAATCAACAATCTAAAATGTTTTTCTTGCATATTCTTGATAAACTAGCATTTATACATAGATGTAGGAATATCTGTTTAGTAAGTAAGAAGCCCCATTGACATCTCTTCATTTACAAAGAATTCTCAATATGAAAATACAGAGACAAAAGTTTGATCTTTGAATAGGAAAAAGATTGGATTTGTAAGGTCCCAAATGAATTGACTTATTTGAAAAAAACTTTATTCTTTGGAAGATTTATCTTGTGTCAGGTACTACATGGTTCCACTTTGCAAGAACTCTGAATCATTCTTTTGAAGCTCATCCTCTTCATCATACAAGAATTCCAAATCATTCTCTTGAAACTCATCCTTTTCATCATAAATGATCTACTTGCCCTGAAATGAACTAGCCTAATAAGGAAATCTTAATTCATTGGGCCTTTCGATATAATCAAATAAAAAGTCCTAAGGGTGCCATCTTTTAAGGGCCTAAACTAAGTGATTGAATAAATCCTCCTCTATTTGTTATAGGTCGAGGACTCGTTCCTTTTCTTTAAACTCTAATTCATATTCTTTATAGAGAAATCTCTTATCAACGATAGAACAAGATCCATTTTGAATCCTATTTAAGGGATTCCTTAGTTTGATCTAAAAAAGCAATGTCACTTGATCATTATCAAACTGACTACAATCTTTTTTAGTCCATAAGGATCCCACTAGTGCACCTTCTACTTCTAATAGGCCATGAACTAGATCAAAATCATTCTCAACAAGTCCATAAAAAGTGATCCTATTTTTTTCATAAGGTTTGGGTAAAGACTAAAGTTTTGAACAACCGATCTAGCAAAACAACTCTAAAAATAAAGAAGTATCCTTAATTTCTTCATGCTCGTTCCAAGTTTGAAGTACCATTTGTACAAATAAGAATCCCCTTCATTGCATGATTTCTTCTTCATATAAATAGATATAGGATCTTTGGAGCAATTCCTTAAAAGTACGTTTTGTGACACAACTTTTCCTGTCTGATAGAAAATGATCCATGATCTTGAATCGGTTTTACCTTGGATCATAAATCCCAAGTTTGTCTATGAAGAGTAGATCAAATTATATTAATGTCTGCAATGGATTTCTTTTGTATAATACGAATTGATAAGGCCTTATTGGTAAGTGCTACAAGATCTCATACATTGAAATCCATAGTTATGGATCCAAATACATTAGTACGAAATATTTTCTTTTGCAAGTGAAATCCCCTAGTATATGAAAGAGAGAAAAAGTGCTTTCATTTTTGTGGAATAAGAGTCTTCATATCTTAAGGCATATATTTAATTTATTTGGTGCTATTCTACTTTTTGGGGAATATGGGTTGAAGCAATAATAAGAATATTTCGAGTGGAACATCTTTCACAATCCATGGAGAGATAGTTCACTAATAAACTGAGAGATAAGTAATTTAACTCCTTCATATCCAGATCATGAATGTTTGGAATCCATATTATACAAAGAGACATTACTTTTGCTAATTTGAATTGAAGAGTGATATCAAATCGGTCTATTTCCGGCATTATATCTATAGTTAGTGCATCTATCATAATTTCCATAATAGTTATGGTTAGAAACTCCAGCACTAGCTCCATATCAATATCAAGGTCATGGTCAATATCATCACTATCATCAATATCATCATCATCACTATCATTAATATCAATATCAATATCCTTATCCTCACTATCCTAATTATCATCAATAAGAAAATCCTTTCGCTTGTTATCCATGAACCTGTTTAGAATTACTGTAATGAAAGGAACATAGGAGTTTGCCACTAGGTGTTTGGCCAAATAAGATTGTCAAGTTCCTATAAAACCTATCACTAAAATACCCTTATGGGGATAGGGCTAAATGAAGTGAAAAGGGTTTTCCATAAGATGGGAAATGAAAACTATTAGCCTCACATGGGATTTGTGAATAAGTGATTATCAGATAATGAGTAAGAAATATCTGTCTTTCTGCTAAACAGGATGTATTGAAATCATAATTCATTAGATCCTTTTTATGAATGTTAACTAACTATCATAAATAAATTTTCTTATAATTTTGTGTTGATGTTTTTGCATGAAAATGGCAATTTGAATGGGTTATGCTATATATTTGTGTTATTTCCATAATTTGATGTCCATATGTGTTTGTTCTCTATTTGTAATCTGGTGTTTATTTTTACTTTATTTGTATTATTTTTGTACTTGTGTTGATTTTTACTGTTAATTTCAATAAGGATGATCTCTTTGTTCTTTGTTTGTAATCCGGTGTTGATTTTTATTGTATATTTGTACTCCTTATGTACTTATGTTGATTTTTATTATTAACTTTAGTAAGGATGAATATCTTTTACACCTTTTACATTCGATATAAAAAGAAGTAGTACATTATTGACAATGTGGACCCGGATCGATATAACTACTTTGATTTGTTTGATGATATGGATAAGTTTGTTATGGTTGACATACAGGCTAGAGTAAGTTGCACATATATAATTAAATGTCTAGTTCCTTCCACTAAGCAATATACACTAATGAGGACTGATACTCATGTTATGAATATGCTTATTATGTATGGTAGGCATAGTTGTATTTATTTGGACATTTAGAATGTTAGAATTATGATAGCACTTTCACAAGTAGTTAGTCAAATTGAACAGTTCCATCCATAAGTAGTTAGTCAAAATGATCTAACAGAAACCCAATTAGAAGCTAAGACATAGACAAATTAGACTAAGATCCAAAATGACCCTGCACCTAAAGCCCAAAAACATAAAGATCAATTTGGCCCAACACCTTATACCCTACATCTTGAGCCTCGGTGCCATTTCCATGAACCTGAGCCTTAGTCCCATTTCCATGAACTTAAGCCTTGGTCCTATTTCCATGAACCTAACCTTTAGTCTTATTCCCATAAACCTTAGTCTTATTTCCATAAACCTGAGCCTAAATTTCATTCCCATGAACCTAAGCCTTAGTCCCATTCCCATAAACCTGAACTTGAAAATTATGATTCCAAAAGAAACTATAGAAAAGCAGAAAGTTGAGCTCTTTTCACTAACTCAGGTGAAAATGATGTAGACTATAATGAGGTTAAGGATAGGAAAGACAATGGAGATAATGATGAAAGTGATGATAGTGATGATGATAGGGTTAGTGGAGTTAAAGGTGATAATGAACTAGAAATTATCATGGATAGTGAATTCAATGCTATAGGAAAGATGTTTTAAGTAACAAGAGAATGGTAATGTGCATCTTGAAGAGAGACTCATGAAGGTTCTCCAAGACTTTATCATATAAAAGAATTTTGATGTGATTAAAAAGAAGAATGAGAAGACAAGAGTAACTATTATATGTGCTAAAGGAGGATGTTCATGGAGGATCCATGCCTCTCCATTGTCAAATAAGACAATATTCATGATCAAGACCTACAATAGCCAGCATAGTTATATCAAAAAATTTGAAAAAGCCAATGCTACATCCACTTGGATGGCAGAAAAACTTAAGAGTTCTTTAAAGGTCGATTCACACATAAGCTGCAAGCTAATGTACAATGAGTTGAACAATAAATATCATATCCAACCACACCCAATGCAACTATTAGAGCTTGAATAAAGGATATTAAAAAAGTGACGGGCAAATATGATAAGAGTTACAAAATGATTCCAAACTATGTTGAGATTTTATGTGATGGAAATCCTGGAAGTGTTGTATAGATTGACTATTAGCCTATGACAGATATGAATGCTCCTCCAACATTTAGGAGATTTTTTATATGTTCACATGCATGTAAGCAAGGCTTCTTAGAAGGGTGCAAACCCTACATTGGACTAAATAGATGCCATTTGACGGGCCTTTTTTTGGGGTCTTGCTTGCTACCGTGTCATTGGATGCAAACAATGGATTATTCCTTGTAGCCTTCATGGTTGCTAAAAAGGAGACAAAGGACTCATGGACTTACTTTGTGGACTAATTATTTCAAGCCATAGGACCTAGAAATGAAGACAAGCCACTCACATTTATAAGTGACAGACAGAAGGTAATAAATTCTTGTAATCATGGTTTTATATTTAAGTTCGCACAGTTAAACATACACTTATATTTTTTTGGTTATTTTTAGCGGTTGCTTGATGCTATAAGAAGGTTTTTTCCAAATGCATGCCATAGGCATTGTTCAACACTTCTATTGAATAATTTCAAGGTAAAGTATCCAAAGGTGATATTGAAGGACTACTTCTAGATGGCTGTGAAGGCTTCCAACAGATTAAAACAATAGATAAAATTATGCAAATAGATGAAATTTGCATTTAACACATTGAATGCAACCCACCTAAGCTATGGAGCAAACATGCTTTTGACTCTAGGATGAAAAGCCTTCTCACCACCAACAAAATGTGTGAGTCATTTAATGATTGGTTTAAAAAGCTCAAGATAAGCCTATATTGACCTCAGTAAATGGCATAAGATAGAAAATCATGGAGAGTTTTAATAGGAAGTTTCAACAAAACTGCACATAAGCCCACAAGGTTGGTCTAAGAATTATGGATCAGTTATATGAGACAATTAATGATCGTTGTTACTGCAAGGTATTTATAGCTAGTAGACACTAATTTAAGGTACAAGATGGGTTTATATGATTTATGGTCAATTTGGAAAAGAAAGCATGTTCTTGCAATGATTGGACCATTAGTGGTTTGTCTTGCAAGCAAGGTGTTGGTTGTGTTGTGCACATTCATGGAAATATAAAGGATTACTGTGATCAATTTTATGGTTCACCCATGGACCAGAAATCATACTCATATGTGGTAGCTCTCTTACTTGATCCAAACATAGTGAAAAAGTTGAAGTCTTGCCATCACTACTGGCTAAGCTTCCAAGAAGACCAAGAAAAAGTAGAAAAGGGCAGTAAGGTAAGGATTGGCATCAACCAAGGCAAGAAGATCCTCTATTGTTCAATGCAGTAATTGTAAGCAATTAAGCCATAACTCAAGAGGATGTTAACAAGCACCTGTGCAACCCAAAAAAGTAAAAATTAAGAAGGTAACTTAGTGGCTTAGCACTGTTATTACTGCAATTTTTCTGGTTCATTACTGTTTATCCATTAGAGCATCCATTGGCAAAGGAAGCCTATAACCTCATCCAAGCAACCAATGCCTTCAATAACTGTAACCAAGTCTTAAGCCTCTAAAAGGAAACAAGCTACTGGAGTTGAAACTGCACAATCAAAGGCTAGGAAGCAATATTTGGCAAAAAAGCAAAACACATGCTATAATCTTCACTATCTACTTCTATTTTTTTCTGGCAAAGTACCTAATTTTCTGTCATACCCAATCCATGGAACGTGAACAGCATAGAAGATTACCATTAGGAAACCTTCTACAAGCCTAACCATGTAAAATGACATACCAAATATGCATATTTACATCAATGCATAATCAAATAAACATAAGTTAATTCCTATTGAAAATCCGGCAGAATTTCCTTTATTTTTCAGATGTTCAAGCATAAGGCCTACTAATAACAAAAGGACTACATATCTTATACAACACCTGCAGAAGAAAATCAAGTTCACAGCAACCCAGACAACACAAGACTATACATACTGGGCTTTATTTAGATAAAATATATATGCATTACCATTATACCAACTGCCTGTGTTTCACTATTCCTATACCTTTAATCTCTGCAAGACATGATCTACTTGATCAATGAGCAAGTCCGGAACCAGGATGGTGTGGAGGGACTATAGGAGTATCTTCTAGCTCTGACAAACATGAAGGAGAAAAGAGTGAGTTTCATAGAAACTTAATGAAAATAATTATGGTAACGTAAATAAAAAGGGAAGTTCAATATAGTTTTACTTCTCTGAAATCTTACAGTTCTCAAATAGCAAATTATTTCATAACAATCATTTTATCTGAATATTGATAGGATCCAAAGGAGCAATTCCTACAAGCACCCAACCTAACAAAGATCTGCATATCCATCTAAACACACCAATCTGATATTCAGATATAAGATATTCTCCCCCTTATTGCTCTAACAAAAATTCTAATGACAAGTGCACTTAAGGATTTCTAGGAAATTACCAATGGATCCAAATTCTAAATAATCAAACATACAGAAAAATATCATGTTGTCAAGCCAATCCACATATACATGATATTATGCTCATGTCAGAAACATCAAATATTAGAATATATCATCAAGCATTCTGGCAACATAAACTTCATGTTTATTCAATAGATAACAACATAAAATCATTTATTCCAAAATACATAATTTATCATGATAATTCATTTCCATATATACAACATATAATAAAATTTCAAAAAAGCAAACATCAAAGAGAAATCAAATTATTCGGTAAGAACCAACATACTTCATATAACAAAATTATTTCAAAATGGGATATACTAAAAAGAGTAGGATCATCTACTCATCTCGGGATATCCAGATAACTTCAAATGAAATTGTTTTGATTTACCACTTTTCTGAATTAGCCTATCAAAGCCTAGTTACCAAGATCACATAATCTCACAACGAATTTTCTATTTCAACAAATATTATAATTTTTTATGTTTAAATTTCAATTAGGACAAGTTCACAAAAATGAAATTCAATCTTGGAAAGAAGTAATACCTACTACCCCAGTTAGGTTTTGAGTGTACTTACAGATGAGTATGGCACAAAAGTAGGTTAAGACTGCTGGCCAATGAAGAATAACTGACGGCGGAGCTGTCACCAGCAGCGATGACCAAAAAATAGTCACTGTTGTTCGGTACTAATAGAGCAAGGAAGGTTGGCTGGAAATGGTGAGATGACTACTGCCATCGATGAGGTAGGACTAGTCCACCGCTCATGGCTACGTCGGTGAACTGATCAACTAGAAAATGGATAAGTTCATTGAAGAAACCTGTTCAAGCAGAAAGAGGTGGAGACGGGCTGGAGCAGAGTGGTTACACAGTTGATCGGTGGCGGCGTTGTAGGATCCCAATGGTCTGAGTTATTGAAAGAAGGAAGCAACCAAACAAAATAGAGTAAGGTCGTATGGTCCAAGCAGGGAAGATTTCCACTAGCACTCAGCTGCTGGAAGTTGTTATTAACTTAGACCACTGTCGGAGAGTTAGAAGGTTGCTAGAAAGCTAGTTGAAAGGTGACTATCGATGGCTAGCCATACTGCTCTGGTGTTGAGGACCAAAATAGGGCAGCTCCTCTTCTCTCTTTGGCAAAACAGCACCCAAGTCATACAATGGAGCTCATTTTGTGCCACCAGTTGCACACCATGATGGCCAACGAAGGAGTTGTAGAAAATGACTAGAAGTGAAACTATAGCAAAATGAACAATACACAGTGGTTGGTTGACATCTAACAGCAACCACTTGACAATAAATACAAACACAGCCAGAAAAAAGAGAAGAAAAGAAGAAGAAAGAACGATGGTAGCTGATCGAAGAAGAAGAGAAGCAAGGACGAAGAAGAAGGGGAGCTGTAGAATACTGAGAGGGACTAGGGTTTTTCTGAAGAAATGGAAGTATCTGGAGACTTCCAAAGAAAGTGAAGATTTCCCACCAATAATAACGTTAGTAACACAATCACCACTAAAACAACCAATACAACGCAAAAGATAAAAAACCCACTAATAATGGCCCTAAATATGACAATAGTTGTATCCAACACATCCACTTTAGGAGAAAGCCTAATAAACTCATGTTTCAATTGAATAAGTTCATCCACTTTAGAAGAAAGTCCAATTAGATTATATTTCAATTGCATACGTTCAGTAGAGTGAACCACTTGTTGCTCTGCTCCACAAAATTGTGAATATTCCTATGTTGTGTATCCTCTGGCATCATTAAATGGGGCATACTAGGAATTAAATCCACACCTAAAATCAAACCCATAATATAGCATATTCCTTTTTTTTAAGACATGAAAGTTTTTACAAAACACATCTATTCACATTTGCACCTTTTCTTTAAAAGCCTCAACCCAATTGTGTTAACACTTGAAGACATCACTGTAAAGAAAAAAAAACACTTAAAAAAAGACAAAATAGATGAAGAAAAATGAAGTTGTGGAAGGAAAATGGTGGCTTCTTCACTTGTTTGCAAGAGGAGGTTCAATTGCTTGTTTATAGTTCTAAGGAAGAAGACACTACAAAAAAACATGTATTTAGCGGCGGTTTTTTTATGTATTTAGCGGCGGTTTTAACCGCCGCTAACAACCTTCGCGGCGGT
>JANHAO010015646.1:0-14736 GCA_026873985.1 Saraca asoca | reverse complement strand
TCTCTGAAGGGTATCTCCACTGATAAGATACTTGATGTAAGAAGGCTATTGGCTGTGAATGTGGAGACATGTCATTTCACAAACTATTCTTTATCACATGAGGTTTGGCATATATATATATATATATTTGCAATTTTCTCTGTTATTGGTTGACAGGAATTGATGAATCTTTGATTGTTTTAGGTTAAAGGGCAGAGATTAAATGACAAAGTGGAGGTTGTTAATTTGAAGCCATGTTTTCTAAGAATGGTTGAAGGTAGGTGTGGCTCTCACACTTGTCATTCAGCTTCAAAGTTCAACAACCATTGGTTTCTCATAATTCAAATGCAGCACTATTGCATTTTCTGTTATATGTGCTGGTTTTTAGGCATATTCTTGATGCTTCAGTTAAGATATTCACTCAACCTTTTTAGCAAAAAAGAAGGCAACAATAAAGGCTTAGAGTGGTTCTAGAAAGATCTCATAAAGAAAAAGAAACCCTTTTCTTCTTCTATCTTTTTTTTTTTTTTTTTAAATGCTAAACAAAATAACTTGAGTATCAAATATATAAATAATGAAAAAAAAATTGTAATATATTTTACAAGTTTATTACGAGAGCGATAGATATAAATATTGAAAAGACAACACAAATGAGTCTTGGGAGAGTGCAACTCTCTCCATCCTTTGTTTATGATTACATTTATTCAAATATGAATAAGAATCTTCTTTAACTGAAGTTGTATTGAATTTTGATCATTAAATTTTAATATATATTTAAAAATTTTAGTATTTTTTTAATAAAAATTTAATATAAAAATTATTTTTATATTAAAATTTATCTTTTTTATATAAATTTATAAATGTATTTAAATTTTATGTTCAATGAGTCATTGATTAAAGTTATATAATTTTTTTAAAATTTATTTTTATATAAAAATTGTAATTTTTTTTACTTTTAATAAAAAAAGTTGTGATTTCTCAAAATTTATTGGAGCCGCATAATCCGTTAAATAATTGATTTTGAAACATACTCCAAGAAATTTCAAGAGTGTCTTGGGACTCTCTTGCAGCTGTGCAGCTTAATTTGCCTTTGGTCCCTAGTTTCGATTAGTAAAAGTAATCTTTTTTTAATAATTACAATGGGGATTGTGAGCAGTAAATTCTGTCCTTGCCCCCTCTTTTTGACTGCACGTGAGTGGCACAATGAACACGTGCATACACAAAAGAAGTCTGTGTGTGTGTTTTTTTTTTTTCAAATTATTTAATTATTTGTTGTTGACAATCGAAAATAGGCATGTGAACAATAGGGCATATGAGCTAATGCTATGTAAAATGTTTTCCTACTCAAACCTACGTGGCAAAAATATCCCAAACGGCGGTTCCTAACCTAAAATTTCATCAAAGATGAACAAATCACCAAAAAAAAATTATAAAAAAATAGGGAGGATGGATGAAATAATAAAATATTTTTAGCTATTTTTTTAATTTTAATATATAATTATAGATACAAAATATTATCTATATAACTTGTAACTTAAATGACATCTGATTATTTTCAGAAGAGTTTTATTTTTCTTTATATTCTGATCATTGATTCTGATTTATTATATGCATAAATTCTTATTATTAAAAAAAAGTAAAAAATAGGAAATAGATGCAGGTTAGAAAAAAAAAATTATAGTGAATATACTTGACTTCAATGAAATATGCCTAAAATATCTCCTCAAAATATTTATATTATTCCATAATTATAAATATAGGCTTGGTACAATAAACATTAATTTATTGCCTCCAATATTGTTGTTCATGCCATATATATATATATATATATATATATGTATGGGTCACAGCAATCTGATGCATTGATTAGTTGCCTTTGTTGATATTAAATCTTGGTGGGATACCACCATCACGTTCCTTCTTCTTTCATTTGATGTTTTGTTAAATTCAATACATGTGGTTGCAATTAGCTTGTGCGTGACAGGTTAGTATCTAAGTCAAAGATTCACTTAATTTCATTTTAAAATCATAAAGAAATAAGTTGCACAAATTTTATAATTATATATATAAATATGGTTGTGTATATACTTACATTTGAGTTCGAATTAATCACTCAAATTTTTAGCAAAATTAAAAAAAATTATAACATAATTAATTAACAATTATGCAAGTTTTTTTTTTGGACACTTTCCTATTCCTATTAGACTTAAAAGAGAGATGTCAAAATTCCAATATGATTTATCATATTTTTTAAAATGAAAAAAAGTACACTTAATTCATTTAGGCTTCTGATTTTTTTTTTTGGGTTCTTCGTTGCCGTGTTTCAGAGGATTATACAGAAGAAGCCCAAGCAATTGCGCACGTGCGTCGACTTTTGGACATTGTGGCATGCACAAACCGGTTTACAAAGCCCAGAAGATCATTTTCAAGCCCAGATTCCAAAGCAAGGAAGAAGGCCCAACATCAGAACAAGAGTAATCCAAGCCCGCCTACTACTCCCAATGGCGAAATTCGGGTCGGGTCACCGTTGGATTCTCCGATATCGGATAGCGTCGGTATGGTGGCAATTCACCCAACGCCGAGGCTTTCGGATTTCTACGAGTTCTTCTCCTTCTCTCACATTTCTCCTCCGATTCTACGTGGGTATCCATTTTCTATTGCTCCTGTTGAGGTTCAGTTTTCCGTGTCTGTTTGGTTGGGGAGAAACTATTGGAAAATGAAAGAAAATCTAAGCTCGTAAACTTTAACTCTATTTTAATGGGCCATGGAGATAATGTTTGGAAAAAGTGAAGTTTTGATTTCTGGTGACATTGTTATTGTGATTATGATGTCCTCAAATTGTCTCTTGCAGATTTGAAGAGTT
This sequence comes from Saraca asoca, assembly GCA_026873985.1. Taxonomy (NCBI): domain Eukaryota; kingdom Viridiplantae; phylum Streptophyta; class Magnoliopsida; order Fabales; family Fabaceae; genus Saraca; species Saraca asoca. The sequence goes on along the minus strand of JANHAO010015646.1, from coordinate 11,894 downwards.
GTGAGCTGAAAAATACTGATGACGGAAGCAATGGAGACTACTTTCAGCTTCAGGTTGCAATTGTCTCTCGCTTTGTTGCTAATAATATTATTTTCTTTTCCTTATTCTTCATGCAATTTTTTTTTTCCTTACATGAATGGTCTGAAGCTGAAAATGTTATTCGTGCTTGCAGATTAAAATCTGCAACGGGAAGCTAATAGAAGCAATTGTATCAGAGAAAGGATTTTATACTGTAGGGAAACGGTCTCTCCAGAGTCATTCTTTGGTTGATCTTTTGCAGCAGCTCAGCCGAGCTTTTGCCAACGTGTGTGCCTTCACTACTTTGCATGCATAGTTCCTTTTCTATTTGCGGCATTCTTGTGTTTATTTTATGCCTACACAGCTGTGGTGTGTGTCTTGCATGTGTATAACTTTTTTGTGGGAAATTGGCATCATAAGCAAGTAGTTAATTCAATTATATTTCTAATTGATGATTGATCAATGCAGGCATATGGATTGTTGATGAAAGCTTTTGTGGAACATAATAAGGTGGCACACTGCATCCCACTGAAAGCTAATGTTTCACATGTCTTTTGATGAGAGTTATAATTTATTTTTCTGATAATGATGCACTTTCAGTTTGGTAATCTTCCATACGGATTCCGAGCTAATACTTGGCTTGTCCCTCCATCTGTCGCTGAGGCTCCTTCAAACTTCTATGCCTTACCTTCTGAGGATGAAAATTGGGGTGGTAATGGCGGTGGCCATGGAAGAAACGGTGAATATGATCTTAGACCATGGGCTACAGATTTTGCAATATTGGCTTCTCTTCCTTGCAAAACTGAGGAGGAGAGGGTGGTTCGAGACAGAAAAGCTTTCTTGCTTCACAGTAAATTTGTTGATACCTCAATATTTAAAGCTGTTGCAGCTATACAACATGTCATAGAGTCCAACTCGGATGGGAAAAACAAACTGAATTTTTCTCCAGGGTTAGTCTTGCTTGATGATCGTGTGGGGGACTTGTCTATTGAAGTCAAACGTGATACTGGAATTGCAAACCGGAAGTATGACACAAACATTTCTCAGGACAAATCCACTCCATATAAAGGGGACGCTTGGAAAAATTTACTGAAAGGGCTGACTGCAGATGAAAGTGTGGTTGTTCATGTAAGTCATATATTCTCTTATCCTGCAATGTTACAAATGCATATGCACGTGTAGAACTAGGCATATGAAATCAATGCATTTTTGTCTATAAAAGACCATTCTGACTATCACTGGATAAAGTGAATTTTTGTGTCTCACTCTGACCAATATTCTTTCTTACATTCATTTTTTGTTTTTGTAAAAAGGCCATTTGGACCTTCACGGATAAAGTGAATTTTTGTGTCTCACTCTCCACCATTGTTCTTTCTTAAGAGTGACCTCATGTGGGCAACTATAAGCAAATCTACTTTGAGCTCCCCGTGCTTTTTCAAAGTGCTTAAATAGAATTGAATTTCATGTTTCCATTATTGATTATAGAAACTTGAGGCTTTAGGTTCTTCTGTTTACATCACTATACATTATTTGGTTGTCTCCTTGTTCCCTTTGGAACCTTCAATATAGATTCTAAACCTCATTTGCTGTCACCCTGGTTAGTGCAGCCAATTTATCCTTATGGCATATTACTGCATCGCATCTACTCTAAGCCAGTTGGCATTTATAAATTTAAGTGTTAAAATGGTTCTGAACTTGGTTGTTCAGAGCTTTTTCACACGTAAGATGAAAAAATTTTCCCTCTAACTTTTTACAGGATACATCCTCCTTGGCTGTTGTTGTTGTACGCCATTGTGGATACACAGCCACAGTACGGGTTGTGGGTAACATTAACACAAGGAAGCTCAAGGTTCAAGATATTGAAATAGATGATCAGCCAAATAGGGGCGCAAATGCTCTCAACATCAACAGGTTGAGCCAAATTTGTTCTGCCCATTGTTATCTTTGATTGATAAGTAGATCCATGTATTTCTATATCATATATTATATTGGACTTTTCTTTTTTGTTGTTTATATTTGTTTGTGTGGTGCATGGAAACACAAGTGCTGCCATCGAAACAGACTAGTAGCATACAAATAACACCTGCCATTGATAATATTGCATAAGTTACTTCTACATTGTCTTGTGGATTGCCATCCACCAACAACACCATCACCACAAAAAAAAAAAAAATTAAATTCCAAATCATCTTTTTACATTTTTTTATTATTTTTATGATAAGTAAAGTTAGTTCCTCCAATCTTGGGATTGTTAGATTTTGTACGAAGAGAAGTAACAGAGTAAAGAATGAAACTTCTCAGTCTAGCAATATATTTTCTTATTTGTTTCGTGATTCTACTTTTTCTTTTTGTCATTTTTGAACTAAATAATTGATGATCTTTACAGTTTGAGGCTACTGCTTCACAAATTTGGAGGTGAGCCATCTGAGGGGAGTTTGTCATCACCATCAAATGTGGACGACTTAGACTCTTTTAGATGTGTTGTTCAGAAGGTTGTTAGAGAAAGCTTGGAAAATATAAATATGGAGCCAGGCTTTTCAGAAAGGTCTATCCGATGGGAACTCGGTTCTTGTTGGATGCAGAGTCTGCAAAAACAGGAAACTTTAATAAACAAAAATTTGAAAAGCAAAAATGACAATGAAGTTGAAGAAGCTGTTAAAGGACTTGGACAACAATTCAAATTTTTGAAGAGAAGGGACAAGAAAACAAGTAGTCTAGACAGTACGGATTCTGGGAAGCAAAAGGATTCTAGAATTGGAAATTTGAATGCAGGAACTGATAAAGCTGAGCCAGACAATGACAATTTAAACAGTTCTTCTGAACTGGAAAAAGTGCTTTCTAAGGAGGCGTTTCTACGTCTGAAAGAATCTGGAACTGGTCTTCATACAAAGGTTTGTGGCACTACATGAAAGTTTTATCTTACTGTCTTTTAATAGGTACTTTCTTTTGTTGCATTTTATCTGCTAGTTCCTTTCCCTAAAATTTGTCGAGTATTTTTACTGCATCTTTGGTGACTGCTGCCATTCTTCATTTTTTGATTTATTTAATGTATTAGATTTTGTTATATAGTGATGCTTTTATTATTACATTGTATTTCACACCTTCCATTTTAATTTGTTGCTCTTGCAAACAGACAGCAGAAGAGCTTATTAACATGGCACACGAGTATTATGATGAAATTGCCTTGCCAAAGCTGGTAACATTTTATAGTTTTCCACTAGACATTTGTTTTAAAACAATACTATGTTCAATTACTAATTTGTCTTGCTTCATTAGGTTACAGACTTTGGATCACTCGAGCTTTCCCCAGTTGATGGCCGAACGCTAACTGACTTCATGCATTTAAGAGGACTACAGATGCGATCATTGGGTCAAGTGGTGAGAATTCTCTTCTATCCTTTCTTTCTCAGTCTCAAAATATCTTTGCAAACTGAAGATGGGCGTTCTTCCTCCAGTAATGTTCCTTCTATCTTTAAAGAAACTTTCTGAATGGAGGTCAACTTGTCCCAACTAGAAGTGCTTTAAAACTACTATTTAAGTTTAAATTCTAGAAGCCACTTAATCTTCCTGTGGTAATATGATTTGCACCCATTGGATCTAATTTCTTCCATAATCAGGTTAAACTTGCAGAGAATCTTCCCCACATTCAATCCCTTTGTATTCATGAGATGGTTACTCGAGCCTTCAAGCATATACTTAAAGCAGTGATTGCCTCTGTTGAGAATGCAGCAGATTTATCTCTAGCAATTGCTTCAACACTGAATTTCTTACTTGGAAGCTGTCAGATGGAAGACGCTGGCCAAAATGTTAGTGAAGACCATCATGTCAGATTGCAGTGGTTACGGGCATTTTTATCCAGAAGATTTGGATGGACCTTAAACAATGAATTTCAACATTTGAGGAAATTGTCAATTCTAAGAGGGCTTTGTCATAAGGTATGACCTCTTTGAACTGTGCTATTTTATTTATATAAAGCCTTTGGTAATTGCTTTTTTCAATATTTTTCCAGGTTGGATTGGAATTGTTCCCAAGAGATTATGACATGGAGTCTCCAAACCCCTTTGGGAAATATGATATTATCAGCCTAGTTCCTGTATGCAAGGTAGACTTCTGTCTTTCTACCAGCTTTTTTCCCCACCCCATATCTTCTTTTTTCCTGCCAATTCTATTTTGAATTGTTTATCATATCATTGAGCAAATTACCAAGATATCTTATTATATTCAACAGCATGTAGCATGCTCCTCAGCTGATGGACGCAAATTATTGGAATCATCCAAAATTGCTCTTGATAAGGGGAAGCTGGAGGATGCTGTAAATTATGGAACAAAGGTACTAATATATTCTTTGTATCAATCTTATAATGAAGCATTGATTAATTGTCCTTTAAAGTCATAAATATGTCATATAGTTGACCCTGCTGTCATGTTGCAGGCATTGGCAAAGATGATGGCTGTTTGTGGTCCTTGTCATTGTATTACTGCAAGTGCTTACAGTCTTCTAGCTGTGGTTCTCTACCACACCGGGGACTTCAATCAGGTGATGAATCATTCATATGTGTCTGCTATATTGGAAATTTTTGTGTTCATAGGCTACTTTGAAAACCAGAGATGTTATCCGCCTTTCCTTCCTCAGTCCAAGATGATGTTATTTATACAGTAGTAATATGTTAAGGATATCATTTTTCTTGATAATTTTGAATAATACTTGATTCAAACAAAGCTATATTCAAATATTGTTTTATTTGTACTTGCAAAAAGAAAAGATAATGTAAAGGTGCTGTACCTAAGAATATGCCTCTGGATCAATGGTTTTATGCATAGTCTCACAGAGCCTGCATATCCAAATGTTCTGTTTGGTTTTGTGGGTCTGTGTTGGATCATTAGGTTGACAATGTTTGAACATCCAGTTATTTGCATTGAAATTTCTTTGTATTTTCCCTTTTTAGGCAACCATATATCAACAAAAGGCCTTGGATATAAATGAGAGGGAGCTTGGGCTTGACCATCCAGATACAATGAAAAGTTACGGGGATCTTTCTGTCTTTTATTATCGTCTGCAACACATTGAGCTGGCTCTGAAGTAAGTTAAACAGGGTGGTTCTGTTGAAGTAGTATACTTGCTAATTGACGACTTTTGCTCATTATTCTAAATTTACAATTCTCTACAGTTTATACTTTCAGATACTGACTTTATTTTCCCCTTCATAATACCCATCACCAAATGTGAATTTTCCTGATTAATGCAATAGCTGAAATTCTATTCACACTACTTGCCACATTTGTGCTGTACTCATTAAATGTAATGTATTCTTGGGCAGGTATGTCAACCGTGCTCTATTCCTTCTTCATTTTACATGCGGACTATCTCATCCAAACACAGCTGCAACATATATTAATGTGGCTATGATGGAAGAGGGTATGGGAAATGTTCATGTTGCACTAAGATACCTACATGAAGCTCTCAAATGCAACAAAAGATTGTTAGGAGCTGATCACATACAGGTGTCTCTCCCTTTCTCTTTTTCTTTCTCTCTGCTCTTCATTCATGGCAAGGCTGAAGTGTTTGACGTTTTTCTGATGTTTTTCATGTTGTAGACTGCTGCAAGCTATCATGCCATAGCCATAGCTCTTTCATTGATGGAAGCATATTCTCTGAGTGTGCAACATGAGCAAACTACACTTAAGATACTTCAAGCAAAACTTGGACCAGAAGATCTTCGTACGCAGGTCATTAACTTTCCTCTTAAGTTTACTAGTATATATTATGGTAAAAAAGCTACAATTGGAATGAACTTTACGAAAGACTAACTTCAATAAAATTAATGAATGATCTAGGCAAGGGCAAGTTTTATCAATTCTTGTTTTTCTGCAATGCAGGATGCCGCTGCATGGCTTGAGTACTTTGAATCAAAAGCAATAGAGCAGCAAGAAGCATCTAGAAATGGGACTCCAAAGCCTGATGCAATGATTGCTAGTAAAGGTCACCTTAGGTACTCATAGGGTAACCCCAGATTACTTGGTTTCAAATGGAACTTTTTATTTCAGGGTACAAAAATATTTGACCTTTTTATGCAGTGTGTCAGATCTCCTGGATTTTATAAGTCCGGAGCAAGATTCAAAAGGAAATGATGCTCAGAGGAAGCAGCGACGTGCAAAGGTGGGCAAATGTTGTTCTGAGTTGTTTTTTATCATAAAATTAGTTATACACTTTTTCCTGTTATGGGCTTGCATGTCACCAACAGAATCACACACTTGCAAATCCGTGACCTCCGTGCTTCCTTACAAATATATCTTCCAGCCTCCTAATCAGTGCCTTCTTTTAATAACTTATCCTAAGCGATCAAGGGATTATGTTCTAAAGTAGGAAAAGATTCCCTTTGTTAGAGTTCAAATTAAATGTCAAGCAACTTATTACATTCTTTTGGAGTTGGCTTAATAGGTGAATTCTTTCGAAGTTTGATAAATTTCAGACCACTTATTTCTAGCATAATTTACATGCTTATGTCTTATATGTGATATAACAGATACTCCCATTAAATGATAAAAACCATCAAGAGCGAGATGCAGTAGCTGATGAGGGCATTATCTTTAATGGCTCAGAAGATGCTACAAGAATGACAGAAGTCAATAACGAAGAAAGAAATGGTACACTTCAATTTGAAGAAATGAAAGAAAATGGCGATTCCACTGAGCACTGGCCAATGACAAGAAGTGAACTTGCTGAGGAAACAACATCAGATGAAGGGTGGCAAGAAGCCAATTCAAAAGGGCGATCGGGCAACACTGCTAACCGCAAGTTCCGTCGTAGACAAGCTTTTGTTGCAAAGCTGAGCATCAATAATTCTATGGATTGCAATTTTAGAGAAAGTGGTTGTAGGAATGACATTATTTTACCACCACCAAAAGGAACTCCAAAACCTAATTCAGCAGTGTCGTCTCCACCTAAGCAGTCAAAAGCTCAAAGTTCAACTTTAAAAGAGGATTCTGTTTATTTTCCAACAAAAGCCTTAGTTTCTAAAATTTCCTCTACTGCAGCAAATCTTAGTTCTTTGGCTTCAAAGTCTATATCTTACAAAGAAGTGGCTTTGGCACCACCTGGTACCATTTTAAAGCCTTTGTTAGAGAAAGTTGAAGTGGAGAAGGAAAATGGTGAAAATGAAATTTGCAACAGTCCACCTTTGATATCTAAAGATGAAAAAAGCTGCCAAAACTCCACAGTAGAAGCAACTTCTCAACTTGATGAAACAGATGAAACTCATGATGTTGATACCCAACTAGAAAATTCTGCATCAGAATGTGAGGATGTTTCCCTTTCTTCTGATCAGTCAAAGCCTGCAGAAACAAATGGTAGTAAGCTTTCAGCTACAGCTAAACCGTTCAATCCTGGAACACTGTACATGACTCACCATATAAATTCAGTCGCTATTGCAAGCATTTGTGAAACAAATGTTACTGAAGGCATGCTTTTGGAGCCTGTTCTTCCTCCAGCCGTTGCTAGGGTCCCTTGTGGGCCTAGATCACCTTTATATTATAAAAGCAATTATGCTTTTCACTTGAAGCATGGTTCAGCAAAATGTCATACGGCAATTAGGGAAAGAAGTGGACTTGGGGCTCCAAGAATCATGAATCCGCATGCACCTGAGTTTGTTCCGAGAAGAGCTTCACAAATTCAAGTCAGTGATGAAGCCAATTCAAAAGTTCCCGGCAGTATTAACTCTTGGCTTGAAACAAGCATGGAAGAAAGCAAGAAAATAGATGGAAAATCCATTGAAGTCAAGGATAGTTCTCCAAAAACGAGCATCTCTGAATCAGAGAAGTCAGAGCTAGCAAGGCAGATATTGCTTAGCTTTCTTGTGAATTCAGTTCACAAAAATACTGACTCTCTGGATGAATCTGCAGTGAGTGAAGGAAAGCATGAGAATGTGGAAAATCCTTCTGATGCAATAGCAAAGGACAGTGCTATTATTAAAATTCTTTATGGGAAGGAAGAAAAGAATAAGAAGGCCACTCAGTCCAGCAGTGATGAAGAGCAAAATCAAGATGTTTCTGAGAAGAATATTGGAGATGAAGGATTTACAGTTGTCACAAAGAGGAAAAGAAGCAAGCAGAAGTTCACAAATGGAGTAACGGGTTTGTACAACCAGCAGTCTATCTGTGCTTCAGTCCGGTAAATGGAGAGATTTATGAAATGAATTGCCAATATTTTGTCTGTCCTCCTCAGTTTAATTCTGGCAAAATCTCTTGATACCATATTCTTATAGTTTATAAATAAATTAATGGCGTCAAAGTTTTGGTCTGCAAATCCTCATGTTTTGATGATTGAGAATTCCTTTTGGCTTCTTTGTATTCCGTATAGCATTGTTTACACTCTTACATGAAGATTTTGTATCTCAAAAAAATAATAATTGGCTAGTCCACTTTAACATTATGAACATAGTGGTGCATCATGAGTTTGTGACTTTAGGATAGATTTTATTCTTTGATATTGTTTTCATATGCGTGAGAATTAGAGGGGGCCAACATTATTGGAATTATTAACCTATACTAGTACTTGATAGAAAAAAAAAACCTTGCAAATTACAAAAATGCTTGGAACACATTCCTAGAATCACATTCAACACTTTCTTTAATGAGGGGAGTTTACCTGCATGGTGGGATCCATGGAGTGTGTTTCTAGCATCAGTAATTAACTTATATAATCTTATAATAATGTGTGAAATTTACATTTATATATACTATGTGAGCTTCTTGTGTGCAGTCCATTGTCAGTTGTTTCAATTGCATTGCTCAACTTTATGTACTTCACTTTCAACATATTAAGTACTTTTGTTCGTGGGATTATGGAGATATACTTATTTAATTGTCCATGCACTAATTAAGCTAGAAGTTAAGCATATTTAAATTGTGAAGCATAATAGGATAAAGAAAGTCTTGTAGAAAAAATGAATTTAACAATATTTAAATAAAATTGAATAAAATCTGATTTTCTATCGTTTTCTTATCCTTGTTGAAATAGTGACTAGAATACTCACCAGAAATTCTGAATTTGGAATAAAAATATTATGAATTTTATGCCTTTTGTGGTTTCAATGACTAATGGGTTATGAAAGCTACTTATCACAGCTAATTAGTTGTAATTTGAGCTAAGCATATTTGCTTTGAATTGTAATTATGTTTCTCTTTTAGGATCTAAGGAAGACTCAATATCTTGGCCATTTCTAAAGCAATGTGGTAAGTAGATTTTCGGACATAAAACTTAATCAAAATTAACAACTATCAATTCTTAGTTGTCCTAACAAGAAATTGGCACTTAAACTTATATATCATCCCCTCATCATTATTACCATCACTTCAAAATTATAATAAAATTTATTATTGGCATAAAAAATAACAGAGAAAATATAAATTATCCCTTTTAATTTTAGATAATTGCATATAACACCCATAAATTATTAATTTTTACAACCAGTCTTTTTCAATTTTGGGATAATCGTATATAACATCCAATGGTATTCAATTATTTTGAGGGTATTGTAAAATAGAAAAATAAAAAGAAAATGATATCACTAAGTTAGATGCTAGATTACGATCAAACAACTTCCTAAGTTCCCTTGGGGAAGGAGCTTGTGATATAAGTGAAATTATAGGACTAAGGTTGTGTGCATGCACCTATGAGACAATGTGACTGATTTGAACATAGGTAGGACCTTATATTTTGAAATGGCAACCGCAGAATCAAAGAGAATATATGGTTCAAGGATTGTTTTCTTTGATAGAATTCGACACTATATCGCAATCCAATTTGATGTAAAAGTTGATTTGTCTAAGTGATTAGTTTTGTGTTGATCCCTAATCAACTCTGTCTCCAAATCATATTAACATGAACAGTGAGGTATAGACATTTTTTTTTTAAAAAATATAATCACTTTCTTCCCTTCATTTTTTCATTTATTTTAACGTGAAAAATAGAATTTATTGTATATATGAGAAAAATTTTATGTTTTCTTTGTTAAAAAATATTAATAATAATGTTACATACATACTTTATTTTCCATAATCCCATGCATTCTTTCTTAAAAACAGGTGAAATCTTGAATTCTGGATCTTATATATATGTGAAAGCGAGTGAAAAAAGTGTAGAGATTAGAGTGTGGGTTAAGATATTGAAATGCTAAGTCTCATTCTTTTTAAAAGTGAATTTTACACTTTCTAATAATACAGTAAATCTTATAATAAAATCTAGTTATAAATAATAATTCTTAATTTACATCTAAAATTGATGTCACGTTTTGTTTTGTAATAGGATATGTAGGCTGCAGGACATGTCCCAGTTATTTTGTAAAAGAGTGTAAAAATAAGAAATATAAAATGTGAACATAATATAATTCAATTAAAAAATTTAAAAAATGTGAATGATAGATATAGGAGTAGTACTATTCTTTCTTGTCAAGCAAGTGGATAAAAGCAGATAATGATCCGAAATTTAAGGGTAGCAAACATGTCTCTTTCAAAAGAAATCTTTGTTCTCTTTATTTTGGGAGTATCATTAATCAGCCAATCAAAATTTAATATAATTAATCAATAGTCCCCTTTTTATGTTTAGATTGGTACACAAAACGTTGCATCTCTATGAAAAGACTTTTGCTATGACCTTCCCTCTTCGCTATCGAGTAGCAATAATTTCACAACTTCTGCCAGCGACTTGCATCTTTTACATATAACTTATTTTTTTGTTTGTTTGAAACTAGCCTCCCATCTTTAAGTTGTTGGAGCTACTTATCATAACTTAGATAAGTTGGTATTTTCTAAAATATTTCATTAGCATTTTTATTATTGTTTTCATATTAATCATTCAATTAATTTAACGTACTAAATATCCATAAAAATTAATTTATACTATTTATATTTATTGATGATAATTGGAATGAATCTTGTCCACAAATGAGGTATTGTTCACTTTAACTAATCTCGTGATCGCACAGACATCTCGTTTGAGAGATCTTATTCTCAGGAGGTATTGTCCCGTTTTAACTCAGAAATAGACTAAAGCGGATTTTGTCTCTCTTTGTGCAATTGCACGAGGGTTCCTTGTCGTTTAAGAAGGACGTACCTCCACCTTATAAAACACAAGAACATTCGACTTCTTATCGATGTGAGACTTTTGCTAACCCCTAACTCTTTTTACTATTAACACTTATTTATTAATAACTTAACAAATTACACCACTCCTCTAAATTTTATAAAGTCTAAAGTAAATGAAACTAATATATAATTTTTTTTGGCAAAGTGAAATTAATAATTTTATAAAATATAAAAAATGAAAAGCTATCTTTCTAATTTTAATTTATAATTTTAGAGAGAAAGTAATGAATACATATAAAAATTTTATTTCAAAATTTATGTTTTCTCAGAGTAATTATTAGAATTTGTATCTCGTTATTTATAGATATGAAGATGGAAAGATATAAAAAAACAAGATTATTCAATCTTTTTCTTAAAAGAGTAAAGTTTTCTTTTCCCTCATTATTCTTTCATTGCCAAATAAATGATATTATTATTTATAATGAAAGGTAAACTAAAAAAATTGGAATGATGGTTTACCAACTGTTGCCTGGGAAGAAAGGCATCCATCATGGCCGTTCATATGAATGGTTGAGATTTGAGGCACTAGATTCAGTACTGGATATTATATTAAATTAGATGTGTCTTAGTTCATGGCGTTATATTTCTCACATCTTGCTGCAATAATGTCAACAGTGCATGCAACTGTTAGAATAAAAATTCTACATGAGGCCACACATGTAAATATTAAAATGTATGGCCATTATTTAATAAGCCTAAATTAAGTGATCTAATTTAGAAATAAAGTTAAGGCT
>JANHAO010015645.1:0-14743 GCA_026873985.1 Saraca asoca | reverse complement strand
TTTAATATTTAATCCACAGAATGTTTAGTGGTGGATGTCATAGCACTCAATCAAATTGGTCTAGGGCACCCATCTACACTAACAGATTTATCCTCTTATGTAAAAAGGTCATGAATCGATTACTTAATTGATTCAAACTATTTTTTAATGTTTCAGTAAAAGCATTTTCAAAAACTTTTTTTTCATGAATCAATTACCAAATTGATACAAGTAAATTTCATAAGTTTTTTAGCATGAATCGATTCAAACACTAAAAATAGATTTTATAAAAATTCAACTTGTAAAAAGCCATTTGAAAACATAGTTAGAAAATATTTGTTTTCATCTCATTTCATCTAGTTTATTTCTATCTTGGTTTAGGTATTTTTATAAATTTACTAGGATCAAAACTGATTAGAACACACTTACAAAAAATCCTAGAAAAAATCAATAAAAAGACACTAAAAATATTGTTGGGTCTCTTGATATCTTGAATGTCACTTAATTAACTTGCATAGGCAAAATGAACAACCACTAGAAATAGATAGTTAGATCGTGACATCAATTAAAATAGTTTTTCAACATCAAAAATAAAGAAGACATGATAGTAAGGCTAATATAAGATAGCATGGTGTTCTTCTATAGCTTATTTGATTCTCAGATTGTTTTTATGTCTTTTAAACATACACAATATTATTTGCACTTCTTGAGTTTTAACTAAGTTAAAAGCTTTCAGCTTGGTGTGCTATAGGCTAAATATATGATTGGATTGAGTAACTACTTTCATGATGTTAACTTATACATTGTAAGCATTTGGATTATGGATTGATTTCATAGTACATAAATTTTATACTTTTATTGCATGGCCGCATGTTCATTAGATAGACAACCAAGGTAATAATAGGTTCTTCATGGACAAAAGTCTAGACAATTTATATGATGATGAATATCATGTAAAACAAATAACTAATTTTGGAGTGACATTTGAATATAATTTTTTTACTCAATTGAGGGTGGATTGAGAAAGGCGTCGTTCAATTTGTGTGTTACAAGTTATATGTTACATTGTGCATGTGTTACATTTAGTACAATTGCTTTCACAAAATATCCTTAAACCCATTGGTGATGGGAACGCAAGAAGAGCTTGAATGCGGTAAGAATTGATATAGCCACTACTACATTTAGAAAATAACCGTGATATCATATGTATGGGCCTTTGTGCATTTCTTCACTTGTGTGAGAAATTATAGGGCACTGGTAGAGTAAAAGATTCTATTAAGGTTACAGTGGAGGAGCAAGTAGAGAGATTTCTTCATATCTTAGCACACAATATCAAACAGCGAATTGTGTTTTTTTTCTTCCATCATTCTGGACAAACAATCAGCCGACATTTTCATAGCATCTTACAAGCTGTTATTTCACTTAAGAAGGAATTTTTATTGCAACCTTTTGGATGTCACGTCCTACCACAAATACTTCACAGTAGTAAATACTACCCTTACTTTTTGATAAGCTCTTTATTTGACTATATTTGGAAACTAATGTTATGTACATATTGACATCTAAGTTTTTTGGCCTAGGATTGCATTGGAGCTATAGATGGAACATGTATTCATGTGAAGGTACCAAGACAATTTGCCATTCGATTCAAGGGAAGAAAACATTGGCCCACCCAAGATGTCTTAGCAGCTTGTGACTTTGGTATAAATTTCACATATGTTCTTGCTGGCTGGGAAGGAACTGCATCTAGTTCAAATACGCTAAAGAATGCGTTGAATAGGGAATATAAGTTAAAACTTATCAAAGGTGAATTTAGAAACTTGTGTGCATTCTTTATAGTTTCTTCCACATGTTCATAAGAAAATTTCATGCATACATGCAAGAAAATTCTATCTTGGGTATGCCAGATTTCAATTGAAAAGTGATTTACTCACACCGTACAGAAGTGTACACTATCATTTAAAGGAGTAATCCAATTGTGCACCACAAAATGCAAGAGAATTATTCAACCATCACCATGCTTCATTATGTAATGTTATTGAAAGGGCATTTGGAGTTTTGAAAAAAAGATTCCCAATAATAGCTGGTAGAACTAAACCATATTATTCCTTCCAAACTATGACTAAGATTGTCATAACTTGTTGTATACTTCATAAATTTTTAATGAGGGATAATCCTGATGAGAGATTAATTGATGAAGTTGATAGAGAATTATTGCAATCTTCAACACTTGTTGTGGATGACCATGTCATACAAAATCAAGATGAGGACTGTAGGGCAGGTGTACTATTGAGAGATAACATAGCAGCCTATATGTGGGCTAATTATGAACAAAACTCATGAGCACAAATATTCCATTGGTTGTAATCTTATGCATTGTGTGACTTTGTATAACTTTTATGATATGAAACCTTTCTTAATTGAATGTTTGTTTAATGTGTTCTTCTCAGAAAACTATTGATGCCACAATTTATATTTGATCTTGTTACTTTAAAGAATTAATGCTTGTTGCTGTGTAGAATTGAAGATGCTAGAAACAAAGAGAGTAACAATTGAAGTTGGAACATCAACAAAGGAATCTTTAAGATGGATCGAAGAAATGGACACTTGCTTAGTTGATTCCATGCTGGAGCAACGTGCAAAGGAAATTTCATTAATGGGTAATTATGTACAACATGGTACAGTGAAGTAGTCAACACTGTTCAAGCTGCATTTGGTCCAAGTATTAGAAAAGGGCACATCAAGAATCGGTTGAAAACATTGAAAGATCACTTTGTGAAGTGTTATGATCTTTTTAATGCTTGGAATGGAATTGCTTGAGATCTGGTCACCTAACTATTTGATGTAGAGCTACACATTTAAAAGGAGATATGTGAGGTAATTTGTACTTTTAATTATAAAAACATATGACAGTTGCCTATATGCCTAGCATATAGTACATTTTTTAAAAAAATGAAGCAAAATCTGAATTGTGCATAGTGCAAATAGTAGCTATTATAAGCAACTTATCACAATCTAAATACATCTACATGTTTTAGGTAACAATTGCTTACTTTTCATAGCAATTACTTACATGGGTAACTTAAGCTACACTATGCGACATTCGATTTGAGATGGATCACTATTTAAATCTGTCCAATGTCATGTACTCTGTAGGCCAAGCCTGAAGTTGCAAAGTAGATGTGGACAAAAATGAAGCACTATGACAAGCTCTATGATCTATATGCTACAAATAGAGTAACTGGTAAATATGCTCAAAGTGCTGCTGACATGCTTTATCAATGAGAGAAGGAAGGAATCAACCTTAATGACTTTGTTAAAGGTATTAACTTGTCTAAAACTAATTCAAATATGGGAAATGATGCTTCTTCAGCTAGAAAATGGATGTTTTCAATCCATCTAGTGGTAACTCCAATTATAGTCATGGAACTTCTTCCTCCAAAGGTTCCAAGCACAAAACGCCTATGGCTAATATGCTTGAAACTCACATTGAGAAAATGACTATAGGAACTAAGGATTTAACCGATGTGCTAAAAGAGGTAAACTATTCTTATGATAGATCCATTGCAATGCTTGAAAGACAAGCAACTGTTGCTAAAAGACAAAATGAAATTACGCAAAGTGCCCTTACCATTCTTGAGGAAAGCAAACCTTATTTATATAGTGAAGAAGATGTGTGGGTTGAACTGGAAGCATTGAACATATTGCCAAAAATTTAAATGAAGTGTTATCGATTTTTATGTCGAGATGAGAGGGTAAAATGTGAGTTCTTTGGAGTTCTACACTTAATACAGTATGAGACATTATATCAATTAATGTAAGAAGTTAATTGTCTTTGAGAACACTTCAAGCTAGATGGTAGTCTTGTCTAACCCTCTGTGCATGGGCAAGGTTATTGGCTAAACAAAATCGTTGGTTGTATAATGTGAATATCTGATTTGAGAAACAAGAAAATTAGTTTGATTTCTTTGTTTCAATAGCTTTGATTTTTCTCTTTTTTGGGTTCTTGGAATGAAATGTAGATGTTATCATGTTATATTGTGAACATGCTCTAGTACAATTAAATTGATTCGAAAGGTTACTTCTGTTTTTTTTTTTTCGTAATCTCTACACATCATGGACTTTTGATATATAAGATGGATATTTCTTTCAAGATTCATGGCTATTAGTAGCTTTTGTTTCTCCTAAGCATGTTCTATAATTTGAACCATATGTCTTCTGTAAGATTAACCTAGAGATTGACTTCTTTGGATTTGCATCCACTTTTGAACCATATGTACTATAATTTTGCAAAACAAGTCTTCAAGAATTGATTCATAAATGATTAGCAACTCATGAATTAATTCACAGTTCGTATCATTAATAACTCCATGACTAAATTGATGTGTGAATCGATTGACAATATTTGTAAAGAGGTCATGAATCGATTACCTAATCAATTAAAAAAAACTGTTGACCTTTGGTGAAAACAATTTTCCAAAATAGGTTTTCAGGAAATGATTCATAAATAGATTCATAAATGATTAGCAAATGAGGAATTGATTCGTGATTCATCATCAAGAACTCCATGACATGAATCGATTTATGAATCAATTTGGATAATTATTTTCTTTTCTTTTCCCTTTCTTTCCTCGTATTTTCTTTTCCCTTTCTTTCCTCTTATTTTCTATCCAACCAAATAGCAAAATTGTAATTTCTTTTCTTCTCATTTTCTTTCCTTCCATCTTTTCTTCTTGTTTTCTTTCCTCCATTTTCCTTTCCTACCAAGCAGGGGGTTAATCATATCATCCTCCATTAGCTCTCTATTCATATGAACAAGCGTATTGACCTTAATTGGATAAAAGTTAGGTGGAATCCATATGGACATTTAGTAGTTGTAACAAGTATCAAGAAAGAATTATTGTGTAAAATCCAAATCGTATAAAACAAAAATGTGATAAATCAGTATATAACAATAGTATAATTTTTATTTAAAAATTTGTAAAAATTATATAATTTAATAAAATAATTAATTAAATAGATAATAAATATTAATTTTAAATTTTTAATTAAAGAATATAAAATCCAACAACCACATAGTCAGAGGAGATATGTTGGTCCCAAAAAATTTAACAATCTTGCCCTTATTGAAAAATTAAAATACTCTTTTGATTTAAATTGGATTCTAGCTTGTTTGATAAAAGTGGAAGCCTTTAAAGAAAATAATCAAAATGCATATATTTGAAAATCAAGAATTAATTTGGAGTCACTGATTAGATGTTATATTAGATTAAAAAACAATCTATCAATTAATCCAAAATTGCAATGCAGTAGTAATAGTTTAAACAATTAAACAGTTATTGCAAAAACAATTAATTTCAGCAGAATATAATTGTGCAAAAATGTAAATGATACAAGGATTTTTAAAGTGGTTCAACTTCAATTGAAACCGCAATTGAAGTCTACATCAACTGGACAATTATCAACTAGATGGTCACTTTTATTATTAAAACCATAGGAATTAACCAAGCTTCTATATAGCCAATTTATACGCAAGATTTGACTGGGCTCTTGCTGATCTATAGATACAACAATTATTTTATCTCATACAGACTAGGATCAACCTCATAGCCTAGAGATACTTTAAGAATTCTTGATAATCTTCAACTAGCTATGATCAACTTCACAATTAAAAAAATGCAAAGGGAAGATTAACCTCTTCCTTTGTATCTTCGATTTCTATCAAGCTAAAAATCTCAAATGAAAGACTAGATTTCTATTAACCTAGAAATCTGAAATGAAATCAAGAAATAGAGTAAGAAATACAATACCACAATTTAATATAAATATCTTAAATATCTAATGTGAATTCTCCTCTAAGAATTCTTGATAATCTTCAACTAGCTATGATCAACTTCACGATTAAAAAAATGCAAAGGGAAGATTAACCTCTTCCTTTGTATCTTCGATTTCTATCAAGCTAAAAATCTCAAATAAAAGACTAGATTTCTATTAACCTAGAAATCTGAAATGAAATTAAGAAATAGAGTAAGAAATACAATACTACAATTTAATATAAATATCTTAAATATCTAATGTGAATTCTCCTCTAATTTGATTCAAGATCTTTTGATTATAAAATCTGATGAGGTAGATAATAGATCTAGTTCAACTCTATTAGCTTTGTGTTTTTCACACTTGAAGAATATGAAAACTGATAAAAATGATTAAATTTGGAATAAGATTAGGTATATTTATAGTATTGTAACCGACTTTCAAAAAATAACTAACTTTTAGTCTGTGAATCGATTCATGAATCAATTCAGAGTGGTTAGCAACTAATAAATTGATTTGTGAATGGATTTGTCTATGAATATTATAAAGAAATTCATGGCTAAATCAATGCATGAATTAAATCATAGTATTATACAAACAAGTCATGAATCGATTGCCTAATCGACTTAGGAAATTTTCTAACCTTCGATAAGAAATATTTTTCAAAACTTTTCTTCACGAATTGATTGTTGAATCGATTCAAATATAATTTCACAAGATCTTTAGTATGAATCAATTTGTGAATTAATTCACATAGTGAAAAATAGTTTTTATAAAACTTGCACTTATGAAAGATCATTTGAAAACATTGTTTGAAAAATATTTTATTTTAGCTCACTACAAGTGATTTATTTCTACCTCAATGTTACTATTTTAAAAAACTTGCTTGAAAAAAATTAGATTAGAATTCACTTACAAAAGATCATAATAAAAATAAAAGAAATACTAAATCTTAATGATGGATCTTTTGAATCTCATACTTTGATATTGCAAAACAAATAATAAATACTAAAACATATTGTCAGATTCAAAATTGTTTTCAACATTAAAATCAAATAAAGTAAGGTAGCAAAGCAATCTTTCTAGCTAACAATCTTCTTAGTAAGGCTAACAATCTCCAATGCTAACAATCTCCATATATAGATGTAGTAATGCTAACAATGTCTAACAATGCCAACAATTTCCCCCTTTTTAATGGTGACAAACAATTTTAGATAAGGATCAAAGTTTATGAAAAACTAAATAGTTTTCAGAAAATAAAATTTGTTAAACTTTTTAAAATCTAAAATTTATTAAATCAAAATTTAGAATTTGATTTCAATTTTTGTTTTGCTCCTCCTTTCTTACTTTTACTTTATTCATATACCATATTTACTCAATCTCCCCATCTCATTTACTTTATCTCTTTCATGTCTCATATTTATTCTACCATCTCATTCATGTCTCATATTTATTCTACCTCATATTTGCTCTATCTCCCCTTTTTGATTTAAAGATAACATTTCATCTAAATACCTTTATTCTCCCTTTGAGATCTTATTTAAAATCTCATTTCTTTATATAAAAACTTATTTAAAATCCTTCATTCTCCCCTTTTTGGCACATCAAAAAGTAATAATGCATCAATAAAAGGTAATGTACCACAAAGAGTAGAAGAGAGTGAATAATCTAGATATAATACCAGAATCTTGTACAGAATTCAATTAATGATCATAATATCTAGAATTCAAAATCCAAAATACTCAAAATACTGAACCAAAATGTATAATATCAGAAACCAAAATATTAAGATGCAATATCTAGAATTCATTAATACAGACCATCAAAATATAATATCTTAAAATGTCAAACTACATGATCAGAATCACAATATCAACAAATATTTGAGAGTGAATCGATTCGGGGTGTGAATTTGTTCAAATGATTCTTATATGAATTGATTCTGCAATCAATTCATCCAAGTTTATTAAAATTTTTAGAAATTCTTAAGTCTTCCCGAAAGTTTGAAAATTTTGTGAATCAATTTAGGAATCGATTCATAGTGTATATTTTCAAGATGTGAATTGATTTGGAAATTGATTCATAAACTCAAAAAAATCCTGGAAAAATTTGAATTGATTACTAAATCGATTCAAGAAGTTCTGAACTCAGTTTTTATACAATTTTGTTTCAAAAGTGGTTTTATAATCTCTTATACAGCCAATGATCAATTTAATACCATTGAAAACTTAGATTTCTCACATTAAATACTTGCAAAACAAACTCAGGGGAATCTTTGATGCCTAAGTTAGTATTTGCAATGTACAATAACAAATAACTATAAAAAGATAAGTAGGTATCAAAATTTACTGAAGTTGGAGGATTAACAATCTTAATCTTATTGTGAAAGCAACTTCTGTCCAAAATCATGAGTTGCATTTTTTTTCTCCCACATAGACCTACAAAATAGAACTTACACTTGCTTTCCCAGTACCCATCTAGTCTTGGGTCCAATTTTATTAGTAGTCATAGTAAAATTTCTATTGTAAATGGATGCTTTAGGTAACCAAACTAACTTTTCATTTGGTTTTAGCAAATAGGTTCCATTCTTGTATGGATAGTATTTAATATAATGTCCTTTATAATTATAGTAAAAGCAAGTAAAGTAACTATAGTTCCTTTTGGTTTTTGTCTTTTGTTAGTTATATCCTATGCCTTTCTTATTCTGAAAATCTTTTTGATCATTCAAGAAGTTGTTAAGTCTCATCTTGCTATTTGTAAAGTCTTGTAAAGTTTTTGACAAGCCATCTATTTCTAATCTGTAGGCTTCACGTTGATCACATGTCTTGCTCTCACTTAACAATTTTTCAGCTAGGATATTTAGATCATTATTCTCTTTTTCCATTTGACTGATTTTCTTAAGCAGGCTATCATTTTCACTTTTAGCATGTTTCAATTCTTTCTTTGCTTTCACCAATGAATCATAAAGCTTAATGCACACATCATCAATTTCTTCATCACTAATATCATAATTACTAGAATTATCATTATCACTAGAATTAAGTTTATCTCTAAAACAGAAGAAAGATTGATTACCAAATACCTCACTGTCATCATCTAGTTTGGCCATGAGGCAAAGGAGTGCTTCTTCTTCTTTCTCTTCATCATCTCTAGAATTAACATTTTCATCTTCCCAAAAAGCTAGAGCAGTTTTCTTTTCCTCCTTTCATTTTCAAGCTGTCTTTTCAGGTAGAGTGGGCAATCTAGTTTAATGTGTCTAGGTTTTTTGCATTCAAAACATGTAGGAGTGGTGTTGACAGAGTTTCCTTGATCAATCTTATTTTGAATTTTTCTGTAGAGTACCTTTTTTCTTTTCTTTATTCCCTTTTTCTTTGAGAATTCTCTGTAGCTTTTTGCTCAGCAAGGCTATATCTTCTTTTTCAACTGCATCTCCATCACTATTTGATTCTTCTTCATCATCAAATATCTTTGCAACTTTAAGAACGAAAGTTTTCTTGTTTTTGTCATCACCATTCTTTTTATGTCTCTTCAATTCTAGCTCATGCTCTTCTAGATTTCTATAGAGTCCTTGAATGGTTGGCATCCTCATCTTAAGTGATTCCTTAATGGCCGTCATCTTTGGTTGCCATTATTCCATTAGGAACCTCAAAATTTTGTGCACTAAGTTTGCATTGTCAAATGTTCTACTAAGTAACAAAAGATGGTTAGTGATAGTAATGAATCTTTAGATAAGGGCCTTGATAGATTCACCTTCTTTGATTTTGAACATTTCATACTTAAAAACTAATACATGCACTTTAAATGCCTTAACCTATGTAGTGCTAACATGTGCTATTTCTAAAGTGTCCCAAATTTGTTTAGTTGTTGTGTAGTTAGAAATCCTCTCATATTCATTAGGGGAAAGGGAGTTAGAGATGATCCATTTGACCTTGGAGGCCAGAAGGTGTCTCTTCCCTTCCTCCTTAGTCCAAAGGGACTTAGGTTTGGGTTATGAAATCCCATTAACTAGTGCTTGTGGTGAATCATATCCATTCTCTACAATTTCTCACATGTCTATATCAATAGCTTCAATAAAGTCTCTGACTTTCTGCTTCTTGTAGGTATAGTGATGTCCATTAAAACTAAGGGGTTTATGCAAATGAGGACGTTTAGGTAAAAGTGTGAAACTAGAATCCATAACCCCTTTGAAAATAAAAGAGTATTAAGAGCCAAAGCTCTGATACCAAGTGTTAATCCTAAAAAATTTAACGATCTTGCCCTTATTGAAAAATTGAAATACTTTTTTTATTTAAATTGGATTCTAGATTGTTTGATAAAAGTGGAAGCCTTTAAAGAAAATAATCAAAGTGTATATATTTGAAAAATCAAGAATTAATTTGGATTCACTGATTAGATGTTATATTGGATTGAGAAACAATTTATCAATTAATCCAAAATTGTAGTGTAGTAGAAATAATTTAAACAATTAAATAGTTATTGCATAAACAATTAATTTCAGTAGAATATTCTTGTACAAAAATATAAATTGCAGAAATGTAAATGACACAAGGATTTTTAAAGTGATTCAACTTCAATTGAAACTACAATTGAAGTTTACATCCACTGGACAATCTTCAACTAGATGATCACTTTTATTATTAAAACCACAGGAATTAATTAGGCTCCTGTACAACCAGTTTATACACAAGATTTGACTAGGCTTTTACTAACCTATAAATAAAATAATTCTTTTATCTCATACAGATTATGATCAACTTCATAACCTAGATATACTCCAAGAATTCTTTACAATCTTGAACTAGCTATGATCAACCTCTCAACCAAAAAAGATGCAAAGGGAAGATCAATATCTTCTTTTGTATCTTTAATTTCTATCAACCTAAAAATATCAAATGAAAGACTAGATTCCTATCAACCTAGAAATCTGAAATGAAATCAAGAAATAGGATAAGAAATACAATACCCCAATTTGAGATAACTATCTTAAATATCTAATGTGAATTCTCCTCTAATTTGATTCAAGATCCTTTGATTGTAAAATTTGATGAGGTAGATGATAGATCTAGTTCAGCTCTGATAACTCTATGTTTTTCGCATTTAAAGAATATGAAAACTGATAAAATTTATTAACTTTGAAATAAGATTAGGGGTATTTATAGTATTGTAACTGACTTTTAAAAAATTAACTTTTAGTCTGTGAATTGATTCGTGAATCGATTTAGAGCAATTATCAACTCATGAATCGATATGTGAATCAATTCGTATATAAATATCATAATGAAGTTCATGACTAAATCGATACATGAATCAAAATCATCGTATTATACAAATAAATCATGAATCGATTAGGTTACCTAATCGATTCAAGAAATTTCTTAATCTTCGGTAAAAAATATTTTTCAAAACTTTTCTTCATGAATTGATTCAAACACAATTTCACAATATCTTCAGTATGAATCGATTCACACAATAAAAATAGTTTTTATAAAACTTATACTTGTGAAAAATCATTTGAAAATATTATTTGAAAAATATTTTATTTCAGCTCATTTCAAGTGATTTATTTCTATCTCAATATAACTATTTTAAGAAACTTATTTGAATTAAATTAAATTAGAATTCATTTACAAAAGATCCTAATAAAAATAAAAGAAATATTAAATCTAAATAATAGATCTTTTGAATCTCATATTTTGATCCTACAAAATAAATAATAAATACTAAAATGTATAATTAAATTTAAAATTATTTTCAATATCAAAATTAAATAAAATAAGATAGCAAAGTAATCTCATTTAATTAAGAATCTTCTTAGTAAGGTTAATAATTTCCATAGATGTAACAATACTAACAATCTTTTAGTACTGTCGACAAGATATTTTATATTTTTCCGTACAATAACGGGTCACGTTGAACAATAGTAACAATAATGGGTATTTATTATATTGTACTCGTCGTTCACGTGATTCATTGCTTTCTGGTTGTCCAATGTCTTTCAATGTCGGACACCCATAGCACACTAAAATTGTCTGCTGTGAATGATGCAAACGGTAACGCCCATGTATATGTTCGAAAATTATGGGATTTTTTTTTGAAAATTTAATATGAAAATTATAAAGCTTAAATTTATCCAAAAATTATAATTTTTTATATTATTAATTAACCATGTATAAGATGACACATTATTTAAAAAAAATTATGTAGACAGAAAATATCTTATATATTTATATTTATAGATATAAAATATAAAAAATAGAAAGTATTTTATTTATTTTAATTCAATGCTATATATAAGAAGTGTAGTGAAAAATAGCATTTACAATTTTAAATAAGAAGTTGTTTTTTTATGTTATCACGATATTATGTATTATTTTATTGATTATAAGATATATAAGTGATATGAAAATCATTTATTTATATACAATTAAATGAGATTTTCTTACTTACAAAAAAATATCTTTTGACAAAATATACAAAATCTAAAGATACATTTTATTTTCATTATTTTGTATTTTCATTGAAAATAAAAAATTTATAAAAAAAATATGTTTAGACAACTTTTTTTATTTTTTAGAGTCCAGTTTTTCTAAGTTCAGTTATTTAAATTAATCATTTGATAAAAGAAAAAGGAGAGATTCTAATATAAATATCAGAATAATATATATAAAAAGGACTCTGCTTTTAGAGATTTAGGTCTCCTTCTAATTTTGTATTTATTTATCTTTTGATTGAGTCGAGATCTTAATTCTCTCATCATTACAAAAAATGATATAATTTGGCAATGGTTAACTAGAGCTAGTTGATGTGAACCACTGCTAAATGTTAAGTTAGCAACGATTTGTTTCACCGCCATTAGATTTTGGTTTAGGCAATTATTTAAAGGTGATTTCTAGGATAATCATTGTTATGCTATACAGTGTAAAATATTATCAATTTGCTTATGATCAAACCCATTAACACATCTGTTCTAAAGTTTTTGGAAGCTTCCACTCACTGGCACTGTTGCTCCTCCCACTCTGCCGTTTGTTCTCCACCTTGCCACCAGTAGCAATCGGAAACTCACCAAGTGAGTTTGCTTTTCAACCTTCTCATTGTGCATCTACTTTTAGGTCTTAGGAATTGTTGCTCATATGCTGAGGACTGTACTTTCAATAATAAATTTTTATGCTTCTATTTGTTTTTTTGCTCCTACTTAATGTAGTATACCTTCTAATTATTTTATTTTTCTCTATTTTTTACTTTGATTTTCAATCATTACATTTGTGATTAAAAAATATGTTTGAGTCTAGTCAACCTCAATAGCTTGCTTATAGTCTAGCAATGCATTTTTGTTCACTTTTGAACACACTAGTTATAGAGAGAAAACATATGTAATACTCAAATAAAAAAAATAATAACAAAAAAATAAATAAATAAATAAATATATATATATATATATATATATATATATACACTTGAGAACTTTGAAAATCGAAAGGCTCCTGAAAAAAAACAAAAATGCGTCTCTCTCTCTCCCCTAATTCTTTGGCAAAATAAAAAAAAAAATGAAGAGCCACTTTCTGAAAATTGAAGCAACCTCGAATTCCTTTAAGGCTGAAGCTTCAAAGGCCAAGGAAAAAAAAAGGGAAAAACGAACTCCAGAGCAGAAGATCAGGCTGTTCGTTTGGGCTGGCTTCCTCCCTGCCGAGTTGGCATCTTGTTTCTGCCAACCTCACCTCCGCCATTCTGCCATCTTAGTGAGATACCGACAAGCCATAGCCTTTGTGGGGTTCAGCGTCTGTAACGTTGGTCCTTCTCTGCGGCGTTGCGGCTTCACCCTCATCAGTTGTCGACATCGCAGTCACTGGCAGTGAGGGTCTCATCCACAGCACAAAGCTCCATTGATGCTAGAACTTCTTCCCTCAGCGTTGGAAAACTTCCTTTTCGGCTAGTTTTCAGACGCTACCGTAAATCCCAAACCACCAGTGAAAAATCTTCCCCAAATGCAGTGAGACGTGGTGAGCTTCATTGGTTCTATTTTATAGTTATGGTATAGGAGAGTTTTCATATATGGAATAGAATACTCAGATTGGTAATTGTGATTTAATTTAGGAATTGAATAAGAAGTTGAAGCAAAAGCGTTCTCCTGAATAAATTGATATCTTTGGAATTCTAATCATCGAGCGTGGTAGAAACGTTTAATGTATTCGAGGTGAGTGAGTACACCTCCTCACATACTCAATTTTTCTATAATATTTGATAGGTTACCTGTATATAATTTATTGGGATTTGTAGAAAGGAGTATTGTTATGATAAAGTTGAGATATTGTTATACCTACATAATTGAAATTATTTATAACGTGTTCTTCATATCTATCGTAGTAAAAAGATTGGAAATTTTGATTTAATGTTTTAACGATAAGGCTCACCCGAAAAATGAATTTATTTTGGGGCGTTATGATATGATAAAATGATTCTTATTATTGTTTTTGAAAAGTGCTAATTATTGGATTTTAATGGATAATTGGAAATCTTGAGATCTTGGAGGACTCATTGGGAACTTACGAGTGCACTCGTGTGAGTGTGAGTGTTGGAGAGATAAGGCAGGACATGGATGATATAGCATGAGGCCCTAGCAGATGCGCTGGATGGTTCCCTTTGGAGCTATCCTTGGGATTTTAGTAAATGACAATATGACATGTGTTGTTGTATTTCATATTTTGTTATTGATTTTCCTAATGTTATGTTACCTGAATATGTCTTATTATATTTTATTGTATGATGCTTTTGACTTCACATTGATGTTTCATATTTTGAAAATTTATTAAAAGGTTGTTCAAAGATGCGGATAAGCACAAATATTATTTTGTATCATGTCTGTGTTGCAGGGAGAGTGAGTTTGGAGGAGCTGACTTACTCACTGAGTTTCTATGAAACTCACATCTTCTATTTCCATGTTTTTCAGAGACTC
>JANHAO010015644.1:0-14755 GCA_026873985.1 Saraca asoca | reverse complement strand
AAACTAATAGTTGAATAAAGAGATTTTAATCACAAAAGTAGATTAAGTTTCTTTAGGATTTGATTTGGTTTGCATAGATCTTAAAAGGTTTAAACTAATCTAAACCACGAAAGTAGGCAATTGGATTAATTTAAATACTATTATTAGACCTTGAAAGAGGCTAGTAATTAATTTAAGCTAACCCATGCTCAATTAATCAAGTGATCATAATAGGAAATAACTCAATTAATTATTAAAGAATATAACTGTGGTGAAACCTCAATCCTAGGCTTTTATTATTATACTTTACTTATTATTTGCCTGATGCTTTTACATTAGACCTTTCAATTCTTTTTGCTATTCTTATTTGATTTAGGCATCTTAAATTGCAAACATATGGTAATTGACACATAAGATCCCTGTGGGATTCGAACCGTAGTTGCTGGACTCTACTACAGCTATGCCATGCACTTATAGAGTAAAACAAATAATACATCATTGATAAACTTGAAGATTAATGTGAAGATCTTGTTCCTTCATTTTACATTCAAATTGCTAGTCATTTCTCTCCTTTCCTCTTGTTTTTATTGTGATATCTGAATTGAATGGATTCATTTGATTTAAGTGTTAATATTATTATTGATTAATAATCAACTTTAGAAAGAGGATGGTAGAAACTAAATAATGCATTGAGATTTTGATGGATTGTTTGTTGGCTGAGTTCTGTATAAGACTCATTAATCATTTCAAGGATCCTTGTCATGATATTTGGCCATAGAATATGATGAACAATTGGATGAACATTTGGTGATCAAGGATGCATTTATCTCAAGCTTAGTTGATTTCCTTGGGCTGGTTGGTTTACTTATCCTAATTTTTTGTTTCTACATTGTAGTTAGCTGTTAGTGTAGTTACTACCAACCCCCCTTATTTCTACCTCCTAATCTAATTGAAATCATCCAAATGATCCAAGGGCTCAACCCGGTGTTGCCTATACTACAAGTAGTTTAGGTAGCTCAGTTTATAACTTTTCTAATCTTGGTTGGATTCGGCACCCAATCAATAGCCCACCCTTATTTATCTAGTATGCATGCCGAATATTCATATATTTGATAGCCCACTCTTATTTCTCCACCATACAAGCTAGTCACAACTGCCATCGGATTACCAATGGATTTTCAATGGATCAAGGACATCAATTTAATAAGCCATTGAAATGTTATGCCATAAAAATAAAAGCATAATTTCATAACATCAAATAATTTCTATGTATATATATATATTCAACATACCACAAAGTTTCCAAAGAAAACTAACATTAAAATCAAATTATTCAGCAAGGACCAAAATATTCCATACCACAAAATTATACCTAAAATGGGATTTAGTAAGTAAAGAGGATTATCCACTTACCTTAGACACTCTGTAGAATGATCTAATTTCCACTTAAGGTGATAAATCAGTCCACATGGAGAAATCAAGCTATTCAACCAAATTGGAAATAATTAAGGTTAAAATTAGCATTTAAGCCTAACTTGGAAAATTTTCAACTAAGCACATCATTTAACATTAATATTAAACTTCAACAGCAAGCAAACTATCAAATTAAATAGTTAAAATCACCTACTTGAGGTTTTTACTAAGACTCCAAATTTGTTGGTGTTGGTCTGCTCGATCCTTAAATAGAGACTTCCCTGAAGTAAAATAATGTAAAACAAAAGGGAAAATTCAATTTCTTTCAGCTAGTACCATAAACGTTTCAGGTAAACCATCTTGAGGACTTAGTATAGTTAAACTATGAAATAAATCTGATGATTTAGGAATACTCACCTGCTTCCAAAGTGCAGATAAGCAGCTTGCTATGAAGTAAAGATAGCTAGTCGAACCAATTGAAGCAGGGGAGAAGATGAGTTACCAAACTGTCGAAAGGAAAGACACGCCAGGAAAACGCTAAAAAAAGAAGGAAACTTGAACACTGTTGGAAGAAAGATAAGCGAAGTGGTTGGAGAGATTGCACAGAGGAGAAAAACGTGAGGAAGCTTTGAGAAGGCTAATTACAAGGAAAAATTTTAGCAAGGAAAATTTTATATGTAAGACCAAAAGGGGAAAATTACACATTAACCCCATGACTCTGTTTCGATTTCAATAAAGCCCTCTTGAAAAAAAAAGAAATTACGATATAACCCCAACAAAAAATTTAAGTATTTTACTTCGGTCCCTCAGTCAGCATTTCCTATATTTTTTATTTTTATTATTTTATTTTTAATATATTACAAACTCTTCCCCTTAACAAAAGAATTCATCCTCAAATTCCAAAACATGATTATAAGAAGTGGAGATTCATACCATTAGATCATTCGAACAATTAGGGGTATTTACTCATCATGAGGGACTCAGGCTCCTAAGTCATTTCTCTTTCCCCATGGTTCTCCCATAGGACCTTCACCGATGGGTATTCTTTGGAGCGAAGCTTCCTTACTTAACGATCAACTATAGTCACGAGATGCTCCTCATAAGTAAGATGGCTATCCAACTCAACCAGAACTTAAGGAAGGATGTGTGATGGCTCTGGCACATATTTCTTTAACATCGACAAATGAAAAACAGGATGAATACTTTCCAACTCTGGAGGGTGATCCAACCTATATGCCATAGCACCAATCCATCTCTCTATAGGAAATAGGCGCCTATATCAGGGATTTAGCTTTCCTTTCTTGCCAAATCTCATTATTCCTCTCATGGACAATACTTTCAAAAACACTTGATCACCCACTTGAAATTCCAAGTCCCTTCTTCTCTTATCTGCATAGGACTTTTGGCGACTTTGTGTGATTAGTAGCTTATCTCGGATGATCTTCACTTTTCATTTGTATCCTGCACCAAGTCCGAACCTAATAACTTTGCTTCTCCTGTCTCAAACCACCTGATTGAAGATCTGCACTTTATTCCATATAATGCTTCAAATGGGGCCATATGAATAGTAGAGTGGTAGCTATTATTACAAGCAAATTCGATCAAGGGTAAGTATCTCTCCCAACTACCTTCAATTTCTAGCACATAAGCATGAAGCATATCCTTTAAGACTTGAATGGTCCTTTTAGACTTACCAACAGTTTGGCAGTGGAAAGTTGTGACCTCAAAGTTTCTTAAAAGGATCTCCAAAATCGAGCGATAAACTAAGTATCTCAATTGGATATAATTGACAATGGAACCCCATGCAATGATATAATCCGATCTAGCTATAACTGAGCATATTAAGAAGCTGAATAGGCAGTTTTTACTGGAAGGAAATGGGTACTCTTGGTCAAGTGATCTACAACCACCCATATAGAATCATACCCCTTTGGAGTCTTAGGCAACCTAGTAACAAAATCTATAGTCACCATTTCCCATTTCCACTTAGAAATCTTTATGTTCTAGTACAATCCTGCATGTCTTTGCTGTTTAGCTTTCACATGTTGGCATGTGAGACATCTAGAAACAAAATATGCTATATCTCATTTCATTCCTTCCCACTAATAGCCGATTCTAAGATTTTGATAAATCTTATTACTACCAAGATGCATGGCATAAGAAGATGAGTGAGTTGTGTGCATAAGTTGTTGTCGCAAGTTAGAAACTTCAGGTACCTATTTGTGACCATGAAAAGGCAAAGCCCCTTTATCATTTCTTGACAAGCTAAATTTGGGCTCTTTCTCTATCTTATTCAACAATCTACTCAAGTTTGCATCTTGACCATGCGCAGTGATAATTTGATCAATCAATGAGAATTGCACTTGCACATGGGCCAAAAATATGCCCAATTCTACTATTTGTAGTTGTGTTTTTTTAGCTTCTACCTCATGCATTTCCTGAATAATCAGCCTCCTTTGCACCTCAATATGAGCAAGGCTCCCTGCTAATCTTTTGCTCAAGGCATCGACTATCACATTGGCCTTACTTAGATGATACAAAATTAAACAATCATTATCTTTTACTAATTCCATCTAGCGACATTGCCTCAAGTTTAAGTCCTTCTGCTCAAAGATATACTTTAAGCTTTTATGATCCATGTAAATCTCACATTTCCCACTATACAAATAATGGTGCCAAATCTTCAAGGAAAATACCAAAACAGTCATTTCCAGATCATGAGTAGGATAGTTTTGTTCATGCTTCTTAAGATATCTTAATGCATAGGCTATAACTCTACCTTGCTGCATCAAAACACACTCAAGACTAACCCTGGAGGCATTACAATAAATGGTGTAGTTACCACCACTAGTGGGTAAGGCCAATACTGGTGCAATAATTAAGCACTCCTTCAATCATTAGAAACTTGCTTTACATGCATCTGACCATTCAAATTTAGCATTTTTCTGAGTCAACTTGGTCAGTGGAGCCAAAATTTGAGAAAAATCTTTCACAAAATGGCATTAATACCCAGTCAAACTCAAGAAACTGCGAATCTCCATGATTGAGGTAGGTCTGAGCTAGTTTTGAATCGCCTTTACTTTCCTAAGATCCACATTGATACCTTCATTTGAAACCACGTATCCTAAAAAAGCTACACTTGTCAACCAAAACTCACATTTTGAAAATTTTGCATAAAGTTGGTGCTCTCTGAGAGTTTGCAACACTAACCTCAAATGTTATGCATGAGTCTAATCGTCAGGTGAATACACCAAAATGTCATCAACGAATACAATCACAAACTAATCCAGGTAGGGCTCAAAGATTTTGTTCATTAAATCCATGAAAGCTAAAAGAGCATTGGTCAAACCAAAGGACATCACCAGGAATTCATAATGACTATACCAAGTCTGAAAAATAGTCTTTGAAATGTCCTCCTTTTGGATTCATAGCTGATGATAGCCAGTTCTTAAATCAATCTCAGAAAAGTACTGAGCACCTTAAAGTTGATTAGACAAGTCATTAGTCCTAGGCAATAGGTATTTATTCTTCATTATGACTTTATTCAATTGCCTATAATCAATGCATAGCCTCAAGATCCCATCCTTTTTCTTTACAAACAGTATCGGGGCTCCCCAAGGAGAAGTACTAGGATGAATAAAACCCTTGTCTAGCAAATCTTGTAATTGCACCTTTAACTCTTTCCATTCAACTGGTGCCAAACGATATGGGGGAATGGAAATGGGGTCAATCCCAGGAACAACGTCAATGCACCGGTATGCTTTCTGCTTTTAGTTTTGTCACTTTAGTGTCCCTGATAAATGCCAAATAGGCCTTACATCCTTTTTTAATCATCTTGTTGGCCTACAGGGTAGAAATTAAATTGACAGGAACACCACTCATATCCCCTAGACCACTAGAACCTTCCTATTTGGTATATAAAAATTGACAAGCTTATTATAACAATCAACACATTCATGATGTGTTGAAAACCAATCCATACCTAAAATGACATCAAAATCTACCATATCTAACATAATCAGATCGCTAAGTAAATTAGTCCCACAAACATTAATCTTACAATAAGAGATCATTTCTCCAGCTGTCAATGTCTGACCCAGGGGAATAGATACCAACAGCTATGATGATAAGGGCTTTCAGGGTCTAGCAAGTTGTATAGCCAAGTAAATAGATACAAATGAATAAGTAGGACCCGAATCAAACAGCACATAGGCTAGAATAGAATCAACTGCCAAAGTACCTGTAACCACTACATCTGAAGCCCGAGCATCCTGCCTTACCAAGGTGAACACCCTCTTAGTAGCTCTTCGACCGCTACCACTGCCCCTACCAGAAGAACTCATGGATGGCGCGCCTCGAGATGAAGTACTTCTAGACGCACTAGCAACTCCAGTGCCACCAAGTGGAGTAGAAACATAAGGAAAATCTCTGGCCAAGTGTCCTGCCTGACCACACATAAAACAATTTTTCCCTTCTTGCCTACAATTTCTGAAGTGAACTCTTCCACAGTGTTGGCATAGAGTTAAGGTAGGTTGACTGGAATTGGATTCCTCAAGAGGATGATAACTAGGAGTAGTAGCACTCAAAGGCCTCCTACCTTGAGTATCCGCACCTGAAAACTATGATAAGTGGGGTACCTTGAGTCTTCAAGAGGAATGTGTACTAGAAGCTACAAATGATTGTCCCCTAAACTCTCCACTAGTGTTCCTCTATATCGATCTTTTTCTTGAACTACTCAAGGCTTCTCTTACCTTTATCCTTTCTTTGAATCTCACTTCCAACTAAATAGCTCAATTATAAACTTGCTTATACGTAGTGTCTTCTGTGAATGATATGATGTTGAAATATCAATCATTAAGACCACTAATAAATCTCCAGGCTTTTTCCTGTTCAGTGCAGTTCATGTTACCGACAAATTGAGAAAGATGAAGAAACCGAGCAGCATACTCTGAAATTGATAATCTTCCCTATTTTAAATTTTGAAATTCCTACATTTTAACAAATCACTATTCAGAAAGGAAGAATTGCTGTAAAAAAGCCATGTAAAACATTTCCCAAATGTTCACCCCATCTCCCGAGGATCTGTGACCCTCCCAACCTGTGTACCAAGTGACTGCGGTATCATTTAGCTAGAACTCAACTAGCTATACACGTACTTCCTTTGGGCATCTTAAGACTTGCCACACCTGGTTAATCTGATTTAAAAATTCAAGAGGGTCCATATCTTATCCAATGCCTAAAAATCATGGGGCTTAAGGTTCTAAAATTCACTTAAATAATCGGAAAGGCCTATGGCAGGAGGTGGAAGGGGTGGAGGCATCTGAGTCTTTGGCCTCCTCTCTTGTCTTTGTGTTTCCAAGCAACTCACTTTGTTCATGCATTCCATCATAACATTCTTTAGATTGGTGGCCCATGCTGGAATGTTTGAAGAGGGACCAATTGTAGCTCTAGAGGTAGAAGGAGTTGAAGATTGAAATTAAGAACTCTCTGCCTGCCCCTCCTCTAGAATGGCCTCGACCTTTGGATCTACCCCAGGCCTAAGGAAATGTCTAGGAAGAAGATAGTTATTAGAATGCTTCTTTGGATGCTTCTTCAGATTGGCATCCAGGTAGAAGTCAAATTCTGGGCGGCATTATCCTATTATGAAACAAAGAGATTTGTTTTAGGCAAGGTTCAATACACACCAATACACACAGGATTAAAAAAATTAGGAGTTGCAAAGATTATCAATATATATTTATGGTGTAAGTATTAACATATCTTCAATCATGTGTCATACTCTCAGGTGCACTAATATGAACTAGGTATGTCTATCTCATAATGGCAGTTGGAGACCTCTATCATACACCTAAACCCTAGACCATGCTCTGATACCAACTTTGTCACACTCCAATCCACAGCACATGACCGGCGTAGAAGATTTCCGTAAGGAACCCTTCTACAAGCCTAACTATGCAAGACTACATGCCAAAGAAACACAGTTATAATAATGCATAATCACATATTAATTCTTACTGAAAATTCAGCAGAGTTTCCTTTGTTTTTCAGATGTCTGAATGTGAGGCCTATACAACAGCAAAAGGGCTACATGCCTACCATAACTTGTATAATAATACAAAATAACAAAGGCTCAGAATAACATAATCTACAACATACTGGACACACCATGATCAATTTATAGACATGTATACCATCCAACCAACTGCCATTGTTTTTACACCATTTATATACCTTTACTCCGCGAAAATAGTTCACTCGATCAAGGAGCAGATCCCATATCAATGTGATGTGGAGGAAGTGTATATGTATCCTGGGGCTCTGAAAAAAGCAGTGACAAGAGAGGAGTGAGTTTCATAAAAATTCAGTGAATAGATAATTCTATAAAAACAATATATATGTATATGTTTATATATAGAAAAATTATGATATTCAATTAACCATTCACTCAATTGGAATCCAAGGAAAATTCCTAGTGCTAGTCATAACATCATAAACATCCCCCAAATCAATCTAATACACATGCCGAATATATATATTCGACAATCCATCCTTATTACACCAATTCAATATACATGCCGAATATTCATTTATTTGATAGCCCACCCTTATTTCTCCACCATACAGGCTAGTCACAACTACCACCAGATTACCAACGGATTTTCAATGGATCCAAGACCTTAATTTAATAAGCCATTGAAATGTTATGCAATAAAAATAAAAGTTTAATTTCATGACATCAAATAATTTCTATGTATATGTATACAACATACCACAAAGTTCCCACAGAAAACTAACATTAAAATCAAATTATTCAACAAGCACCAAAATATTCCATACCATAACTTTATACCAAAAATGGGATTTAGCAAGTAAAGAATATTATCCACTCACCTTAGACACTCCCTAGAATGATCTAATTGCCATTTAAGGTGACAAATCAGCCCACTTGGAGAAATCAAGCTATTCAACCTAATTAGAAATAATTAATGTTAAAATTAGCATTTAAGTCTAAGTTACAAATTTTCCAGCTAAGCACACCATTCAACATTAATATTAAACTTCAACAACAACCAAACTATCAGATCAAATAGTTAGAATCACGTACTTGAGGTTTTAAGCTAAGACTCCAAATTTGTTGGTGTTGGTGTGCTCAATCCTCAAATAGAGACTTCCCTGAAGTAAAATAGCGCAAAACAACAGGAA
Organism: Saraca asoca; assembly: GCA_026873985.1. Lineage (NCBI taxonomy): Eukaryota > Viridiplantae > Streptophyta > Magnoliopsida > Fabales > Fabaceae > Saraca > Saraca asoca. Next base: position 6,160 of record JANHAO010015644.1, on the reverse strand, counting down.
AAACTTCAATTTCTTTCAGCTAGTACCATAAGGGTTTCAGGTAAACCATCTTGAGAACTTAGTATAGATAAGCCATAAAACAAATCTGATAATTTATGAATACTCACCAACTTCCAAAGTACAGGTGATCAACTCGCCGTGAGCTAGAAGGTCACCGGCTTGCTGGTAAAGATAGCTGGTTGAACTAGTTGAAGCAAGGGCAAAGATGAGTTGCCAAACTGTTGAAAGGAAAGACACACTGAGAAGACGCTAGAAAAAGAAGGAAGCTAGAATGCCACTGGAAGAAGGAGAAGTGAAGTGGCTAGAGAGATCGAACGGAGGAGGAAGACATAAGAAAGCTTTGGGAAGGCTGATCGCGGGGAAAAACTTTAACAAGGAAAATTTTATACATAAGATCAAAAGGGGAAAATTACACATTGACCTCGCGACTCCGTTCTAATTTCAATAAAGCCTTCCTAAACAAAGAAATTACGTTATGACTCTAACAAAAAATTTAAGTCTTTTACTTCATCCCTTAGTCAGCATTTTCTATTTTTTTTTTATTTTTTTTATTTTATTTTTAAGGTATTACACTTTTTTGGGGAAAAAACTCTTTTTTAAGAAATTATTTTAAGTAGTTTATAACTTATTTAAATAGAACTTTCAATTATTTTTTTTCCTAATTCATTCCTCTTCTTTTAATTAATTAACAGTGTTAGCCTAGGTTACCTTAACTATATATTTTTCCTTGGTTTTGATGCTGAAAAATAATTTTAGTTTATATTTTAGTGTTTTGATTTATTTTGTAGGTTTAAAGTATGTAATTCAAGAAATCCCAAATTAGATTTAGCAATTATTTTATTTCTATATGATCTTTTGTAAGTGAATTCAAATCAAATTTGATTCAAACAAATATTTTTTATAACTAATATAATGAGGTATAAATAAATCACTTGAAGAAAACTAAAATCAAATATTTTTCAAACAAAATTTTTTTACAAGTGCAGATTTTATAAAACTATTTTACACTTTGTGAATCGATTCATGTTGAAGAACTTGTGAAAAATATATTTGAATCGATTCATGAAGAAAAGTTTTGAAAATATGTTTTACCGAAGGTTAGGATCTTGTCTTGAATCGATTCAAGAATCGATTCGCAAACTGAAAATTATTTATTCTATTATTGACGGTTACAACAACTATAAAAACCCTTAACCACTTTTTAGTTTTAACAAATTTTTCATTTTTCTCTCTTCTTTAAGTGTGAAAAACGCAGAGAAAATAAAGCTGCACATGATCTACTTCTTTCTCACTATATTTCTCAATCTAATTGATCTTGAATCAAGTCAGGTGAAAAATTCATCTAGGATAATTGAGATTTTCATCTCAATTTCTGGTGTTGTATCTTCAATCTCTTATCTTGATTTTTCTTTTGAGATTTCTAGGTTGATAAGAATCTTGTATAGGTTGGCTAGAACCTGTAGAAAATCTTGTAGCTGTTATAGGCTAGCAAGAAACCTATTGTAATTCTTGTATTTAAACTGGCAATTTAGGAGCCCATTTTAATCTTGATGTTTTAATAATATAAGTGATAATCATGTTGAAAACTATCCAGTAAAATAGACTTGAATTGCGGTTTCAATTAAAGTTGAACTACTTAAAAAAATATGGTGTCCTAAATCTCTATTTTTATGCTTTTGCATTTACTATATAATTTTTTGCATTCTATTATTTTGCTGTTCTAAAATTGTTGATGGCAAAAAACTTGTCAACAGGTAAAGTCTAGTATACCCCCAAACTATAAGTTGCAAGTGTGTATATGGGTAAGGAAGATATAGGAGAAGAGGGAGAATAATGAACATTAGAAGCTTTTTAACGTGGTTCTACTAAAGTCAGTGTAACCCCTACATCCGCGATGGTTATATTATTATTTTTGTGCAATGGTTTCTTTGTGTATTTTAGTAGAGTAATAGTACAGGAGTTCTTTCACTGTTCCAGCAGAGTTTCTACATGTATTTTTTCATTATATATGTTATAATGATTTCACTTCCTATTTATAGAGGTAGTAAGGGTTACAGGTGTAATTTGATAAATCGTAAATCTATCTTGTCTGTCGAATTAGGCAATAAATGCTTGGTAATTCACTATCGATTTTTAGAGGCTGATGTGTAGGTTTTAGGGTTGACTTGTCGGTTAAAAGAATGTGTCTTTGGCTAATGATTGGACTTAGGCATTTTGTACCTATGCTTGGGCCAACTCATTTGGCAATCTGAGCTCATGCTAGGCAACCTGTTGGTTATGCTAGTTGATCTCGTACCCAGATTCAATCAAAGTGAGTCTTTCGAAAGATGGCTGGGGTGGCATACTTCGACCAGTGAATTGGAGTCCGTCCTCAATGAGCCAGAATCTTGGTTTTGTCCTACGTCTCGAGCCTAAGGCTAGTGAGCTAACGCCTCTACTTAGCGACCTCAATTTTTGGATAATCTGTGCCTTCTCTGGTTAGACTTGTCTCTTGTTGGACTTTTGCATTGCCCAAAAATACCCACAACATTAGCCTCTCAACTCTCAATTCACTTTGTGGACTGGGAGTTGTAGTTTTCTATCAAAGTCCTCATTTGTAATCTGCAGTGTTAACAAGTCTTTGCTTATAGTTTGTCATGTTGTCATTTCAAGCTCCAATCTTTCATTTCATCTGCACCAAGCCATACCTCCTACTATACATGTTTCATAATCATTGGCGTGGCAGCCTTGTTTTCTTCAGGATCGTTCGATCAAGAATAGCTAGATATCCTCTAGATTCTTTGGTGAAGCCAAACTAGTCTATATAAGGTGTGAGGAACCCTTCTTCCTTCTCCACAGAATGACTTAATGGGTTCCTTAGTTAAGCCCCCCCATGTTTCTGATAGCTTGGGCTTTTAATGAAATACTAAGAAGCGTGCATGGCTTGCTACGACCATTCCTCTCTGAGGATCCTGGGCAGTTTTGTTATAGGAAGCTCCCATAAACAATTCCTCTCTGAGGATCCTGGGAAGTTTGTTACTTTTCTTCGTATCCTCCTTATTGGTTATACTGAATAAGGCAACTCTGTCACCATTGCTCTTTTGCCTCTTTGCTTGGTAAGTTAATCGTTTAGTTTTTCCAAGTGCTCGAGAGATGCAAGGCTGAAGGGCGAGCATCTAACTTGGGAAGAGGACAAGAGGAAGAAGCTGAAGCAATTCGACTTGCTCCTGCTTGTAGGATCTGGCTCTTAAAAAGCCATTTCCTCCTACTTATTATAACCATAGGCTTATTGCAATCTTTGTACTTCAGATTTTCTTGTGTAAATTCACCTTATTGAAAGAGATTTTTTTAATGAAATTTCATGTAATATCCTTTTCAAGCACGTCAAATTTGTGATTTAGTAGGCTATAGATGGCAACATGAATGAGTTCCTACAAACCATAACTTATAAGCATTAGATAAAATGAGTGCCTGGTAGGCCAATCGACCTCAGATAGCATAAATTAAATTAATATAAATGGCTTTCAACCAATAAATCATGACTTGAAAGGATATACGCCATGTTGAATGACCAATTAGTTGCATTAGCCCATCTTGGTTGACAATGAACTCGAGCACCATAGTGCCTTTGCTAGTAATGAGTTTGGGCATTGGAGTGCTCGAGTGCCTAAGTTAGCATGAGATTGAGTGCCCAAGTAGGTCGCATGGATGAGCCTTAGTCCGTAAAAGATTTTGATGCCCAAGTGGGTCACACGGATGTGCCTCACTAGCATAACTTGGATGCGGTGCCTAGGTAGGTTGCACGGATGCACCTCAGCTAGCATAACTTGGATGTGGTGTCTTGTTAGGTTGCATAGATGCACTTTAGTCTACATAAGATTTTGATGCCTAGGTAGGTCGCATGGATACACCTTAGTTGGCACAACTTGGATGCGGTGTCCTGGTAGGTCACATGGATGCGCCTTAGTTCGCATAAGATTTTGGTGCCCAGGTAGGTCATACAAATGTGCCTCAACTGGCACAACTTGGATGGGATATCCCAATAGGTCGCACAGATATGCCTTAGTCTACATAAGATTTTCATGCCCAAGTAGGTCGCACAAATGCACCTCAAATGGCATCACTTGGATGCAGAATGGACTAAGAGCTGTAATCCATTGCTTGCGATCTGTGATCTTAAGGGTTGCTTGACATACTTTCGCTCACTTTCTGCAACTCTTAGGTTTTTGCCACTGTCCCGTGTAATCACTTCGGCCTTGGTAAGTGCCTTTGCCAAGTTGGTGACAACTTATAGCTGGAGTTTGATGAACCATTGGATTGTGGGTATTTGATGGGTTCCCAAATCCAACGGTGAGACTTCACACAATATAACTTAAGGAGAATTCTTTTGCCCTTTCATTTATCACTTGAAATTTGGAGCTCCCAAACTCTTCTTCTTCATCCTTTCTATTAAGCCTATGTCTATTCGTCATCGTCCATTGCTATTGGTGTTATTCCAACTATCCAGGCTTACAATTCTGGTGTTTGACCTCTGAAAATTGGCTTTATATTCATCTCGGACCTTCTCCTTTAGCTAAAACGGTGAGTTTTCTTTCTTCGATTTATGGTTTCTAGATGTTGTTGTTTCACAACCTGTGTGAGTCTTGCTTGCTTGTGGTTGAAAAATTTGAATGCTAGATCAAGTTGTCTACCTGTGCATTTTCTTTTCTTTGGTCTAGTTCTCCTGTTTGGTTCATCAATAGACTCTAAGGTTTTCGATTGTCATTTTGAGTCCTTTATCAGTTTTCTAGGTTATAGTGTCCCAACGGTCAAGTCCCCTTTGTCTTCTGGAGTATGGGCCTTAGATGTGGTGACTTGAGGTGTGTGTGGCCTATCGTATAGGAAATCACTGGTCTTAGTTTTCTTGGTATGGTCTGCTTTCAGTGACCTAACCACCCTTTTTTTCTGTAGATGGCAACTTATAAACACCAAGGTCACCAAATAGGGAGTGATGAGGAACCTGACTCTCTAGTCGAGATCATTGAGCTGATGCAACCTATAGGTGAAGTGACTTCAAGGAGTGGCAAGGTCATTGGGGAGTTTAGTGTTCACCCGAACCCTGTTAAGGGCCAGGGAGATTGCTCAGTGTTCAGCCACCATATCTCAACCATCAACTTCAACAAGCTTCAGAGCACGATTTGAACATTTCAACTCCCAAAGGGATGTCATGTCATATCACTTTCTCTTGGCTATCACGCTGCCTATCCACCTCAAGGGTTTATTGTGATCAGCCCCCAGTATCTCAGTGCCTAGTTAGGTTCTTGATGCACCCTTACATTGTTGATTTATTAAATAAGCCAAAACTCTGTCCCTTCCAGCTCACCCCAAACTCCTACTCCCAACTCACTTCCTTGGCACTTGTGTATTTGAGGAATAACCTTCCCCCATCGTCTGCTAAGGTCCTCTGTTGCCTTTATAGTATTAGGAGTATGAGTCTATAAGAGGGGATCTACTACCTTTCAGCTTGGCAAATCGAGCATAGGAAAATTTTGCCATAGGGGAATGCCAAAGGCAAATCCAATGTGCAGAATTACAAAACCCGTTAGTTTTACATCTCCTGTCCATCTCTGTGGTACCTTAACAATTTTGGATTTGTTCCTACTCCTGGTGAGCGAAGTATAGACGTGCGAGCTTGATGAGTTTTTATACTTGCTTCCTTGGTTCTAATACTTATCATTTTTTACAGACAAGGCCGGTAAGAAACCAACTCTTGAGGCTGAGGAGCTCAGGATTTTGGATCAGTTTGCTGTTTCAGACAATCTCCAAAATAACTTTTAATTTGACAAAGGTTTTTTGTGCTTGCATAAGCTCATTTTGACTTTGACTACCAAGCTTACTAAAAAGATCAAAGCCCGTCAAATCAAGGAGATTAGCCCAGTGAACTCCAAAGATTTCAAGGACGTAATGAAGCTCATCCTCAAGAAGCCACCACCTGATGTTTCTACATCGACCTTATCAGCTCCTAATGTCGACAAAACTCCCGCTACTATAAGTCAACCCTCGACTTTGGCAGTTACACCCTTGTAGGAGTTGACTCCACTTTGCATCTTAAGATGGTGTTGAGTGAGTTTTGATTATAATGAGTTTTATCACTCAAATTACGCAAGTGCACGCAGTCAATTATGTAATATAGAGTGAGTGA
>JANHAO010015643.1:0-14731 GCA_026873985.1 Saraca asoca | reverse complement strand
TAAGTATTGTCTGGATGCCCAGTAGGATGTGTTTCATGTAGTCTGGGCCACTGGTGAATATTATATTATCATACAGGTTTGATGGACATGTAGCCTTGTTGATTATTATGTAGGCCATGTGGCCAGATGCCTGAAAAATAGAGGAAACTCTGCCGAAATTTCGGTAAAGATAATAAATTTATGTTGTTGATTTATGGAATTCATTTGCATTGAGGTTATGGTCATAGTTGTATAGTAAGGCTAGTAGGGGGTTTCCTGAAGGAAAGGGGTTCCTAAAGATGACCTTCTACGCCGGTCACGGACCTCGGGATTTGGGTCGTGACAGATCCTCTCTTTTTCCTTCTTAACAATTTTCTTCATTTTCAAAAAAAATAATAATAATAAAGACAATTTTCTATTTAGAGATCCACAATATTTTTATTGTAACCCACCATTTCAATAAAAAAAATTATATATATATGACCTTATTTGATAATCAGAAGAATATAAACTGTCAATTAATTGCATTAGTAATTATCTGATAGCTGATTGTATTAATTATTTTAACTAGTTAATAGCATTAACTGTTTGTATAAGATATTTGATAAGATAAATTGTTTAGTATTAACTATTTAAAGGTAAAATGAAGCACAAGAATATGGATATATTTTATATTTATTTAAGTATTTTGTTCACTTTAATAGCATTGCAGATTTTAATATATTATTTATTAGATTAAATTTTTTTAAAAAAATATATCATTATAATGTATTATTTATTAGATTTTTCTTTAAAAATAAATAATTATAATTTATTTTATTTATTACATTTTATTTTAAGAAACAAATAATTATTATATTATTTATTATATTTTACAAATAGTAATAATTTATTATATTTGTTAAGAAATAGATAATTTTAGATAAAAAATGAATTGATCATGGATAATGATATTTTTTTGCACATTGAATATAAATTAATTGTTTGAAAATATTGAATTTTAGGCTTTTTAAAATTAATCTTTTAAGAATCAATTTGCTAGTTCAAACAATCGTTAATTAAGTACTAAAAATAATGAATTGAGAATGCCTCAAACCAGTTAAACCAAATTAAAAAATTGTTTATCAAACATTTTTTTTCTTTTAAATTCACATCCTTATTTTTCAAAAGAAAATAAGAAGATCCATACTCTAATATTACAAATAACTAACATGTCACTTAGGCATCTAACATACACATTGTGACAATAATTTAACAGAGTCAAAGTTATAGATTTAAACAGTCAACTCATATGAAAGATCTTTTAGAGGTAATTAAATGTTAACTATACTTTAATTATAAAAAAAAAATACTAATTAGATCTTCCCATTTACTTGTCTAAAGTACCTAACTTTCCTTTTCCTCCTTCTCTTGGGCCTCAGGTAAGGTTTTGATAATTAGCCGAACTTTATAGTGACCAACATATCATGCATTGTGCAAATAAAAAGAAAAAAAAAAGACCAAATACATGGAATCTTAATGTTATTAATCATATTTAAATGAATTTAATTCCTTGCATTTTTTCTATTATCATGTTTCTCATCATATTTTTTCTTTTATCATGTTTCTCATAAATTTCATATGCAATGAACCCAAAATCTTTTTTGCAATGAGACTCACAAAAAATTTATCTCTCTACAATATGATAAAAAAAAATATAAAAACAAATTGAAAATGAAAAAAATCCAAAACCGTCATTTTCGAGTTTGAGCCATTTTTTTGACGTCACAAAGATGTGGTTAGGTTATGCCCATAAGAACATAATTAAACATCCCCCTTTGCAAAAGAAATAACTACAAATATAGGATGGATAATTTAAGAAAAAGAATAACAACAAAGGAAACATCAAAATATAGTCAACATTAAATGAATCAGAGAAACTTTGATCAACAGAAAGACAACACTGCGCAGGCAACAATTGCTAACCTGCATTTGAAACTCAAGTTGAATAAGCTGAAATATTAAAAATACAGAGAAGTGATATATGGAAGCTCCTTCTGGACATTTACACTGAATGCTTCTCATCGAAAATTCCAACTCTCACACTAACACAAGTCGATGACTCTATCTTTGTCTAACCATTGTTTTGTGACTCAAAGTCCGTCTTCTTGTGCTGTAAGAGACGGTAATGTAGTCAGATGTCATTTCAACAAGACTAACTTTCGTTGCCCATGCTCCCATCTTACACGACACTTTCAATTTTGAGTTCCTTTCTTTGTGGGACCAACTTTCTTTTGGATCCCACTAGTGAGTGCCTTGTGAGATAGAGACACGAGAGACATGAGTATTGCTCACAATATCTCCTTGCAAATGTTAATATAGCATAACCTGAGAGTCCAACAGAACCAACCTGATCTAAATTAGGTCAGGCTAGTTTGCCGCAGATTATGCCACATCTACCGTTGCAAAGGGAATTTTGAACAGTGAAAGTGCAAGCAGCACTGCTAAAAAAAATAAAAGAAAAAGAATATGAACACACACGGGGACACTTACTGCTCAAAATAAATCCTTGGAGCAAGCTCTGGGCTCTCTCCGCCTGCTCTGGAGTGCCAGATATTTGAATGATCTTATGTGTCACATCTGGTCTATCTTCCACAAGTGTGACATTGGCTCCCGATAACTGCTCCCACAAAAAATGAAATTGTCAAAATGCATGGATGTCTTACTTCTTCATTAAGAAGAAAAAAAGAAATTATGCTCCAGATACAATATTCAAGACTAGCAGAAATATTGGAAAGTCCACCAAAATTTCAGTCTGCCTACTTGAAGCAACCTAAAAAACATAAGAAATAAACTGAAAAAAGAACAGATCTAATTAACCCATTTGAGTCACAATCAAACTCTGCAATTACACATTTTACGAGATAGAAAACAAAAACCTTTCAATGTACACAGCAAAAATCACACGGCTCAAAGCAAGTATTAAGAGTTTCACAAAATCCATAAATGAATTCATAATTTAGATGCCAATAGGAAAAGTAAGCATAGCATGGCACTCCAGGCATGGGATGCCACTCGCTGTTGTAGCCCTTGACCTTGATGATTCAAAGACAATGTAAACAACATCAAAGATTTTAATCAAACACACCTCGCTTATCTGTGCAAGCTTGTTTTTGGATTTTGCAATAAGCTTTGGAACTGCATACTCTGGTATTACAACTTCAAGTGTACTTCTAGTGACAAGTGGTACAGGGATCCTAATCACAGATAACCAGAAAGAATTAGAAAAGGGGAAGGGGAGATGGAGACAACATCAAAGGAAGAACCACAGGTTGCCGCATCATCCCACAGAAAAAGAAGGATAAATAGAATGATGAATGACTCAGTCTATTTGATACAACATCCTCTAATCATCAAAGTAGGAATTAATTACCTATTTAAACCACTCAGCACATCATCCCGGCCATCACTTTCTTTCGATTTTCCCGTTTCGCTGCTAGATCCTCCAGTTTCCTTCCAAAAGACAAAAAGAGAAAAAGATATCTAAGTTTTTTTTCCCTCTTTAACATTATCCAGAATTTGGCAAAGCTGTAATATTGAAGAATGTAAGAAGCAGTTGAATAACCACTGACCCAGAAAAATTGTTTGATTTGTATTAAAACCATTTGATCATACTATGATAATTTATGGGTTCATAAACATCCAAAACAATTTCTTTAGATTGATGAATATCTAGGTGCACTTCCCAATTGACAATGTAGAGGAAAAGACAGCCCCCTCCGCTTTTAACAACCATTCAAATAATAGAAAGGAGTTGAAGAGTAAAATGAGACGAAAAGAACATTTTTCAGTGCATCAAGAGGTACCTTTGATGAAAGTGGTGCTGCCACACTTTGCACACTCTGATAGGTTGTTGGAGTTTCAGGTCTAATATAACCCTCATGAACTGGAGCTATATTGGAAGAAGATGCCTCCACACCAGGTACAGATAACGGTGCTGTGTCCCTTTGAAAGAAATCCCTATACAAATAACTTCTTAGCCTTGATGTCACCTCAACAACAGCATCTCGGGCAGCCTTTATTTCACCCACAATCTGTTGAGGCAATAGAGGAGCAAATATGAAATGTAGAAAGCAAAACTTGAATACCAGGCCTTTGTTCTGTCAGCCTCGTGGAAGATATGGATTTGGATCCTATTTACATTTATTGGAAATTTCCTATTAACAAAAGGCAATGAAAACAATACATCCTATTGTTTATATAACTAGTTCAAGAGCTATCTTGTACAAAAGCACCATGCCTGATGCTTTGAGATAAAGATTTATCATTTTTATAAAGTTTAACTTTTACTCATTAGACAACATAAACAAAAGGAATTAAGAGCATTGGTATTTGTCCAATTAACAGGTCAAATAACAAACCTGCACCAGCTCATCAGTTTTCGGAACACAAACAGGTAATTCTTCTTTAGGCAGTACTTGTATGTTTGCACCGGTTAACCTCCTTATTTCTGATAGTGACGCATCTTTTCCATCTAAACATTCAATATCACTGGCTGGGACAACCAGTCTGGTGGTTATAATATTGTCCTTATCTAGAACAAGATCTACAATGCGACTTTGAATATGTAACAAGGCTTCCTGAGCTGGGAACAGCTCATCATCAGGACCCTTTAGAGCACAATAAACAAACAGTTAAAATTTTAAAGATGAAAACTATATGGTAAAGGAGCAAATTAACATGAGGGTAGATATATCTAATCTATGTCACAAACATGTAGAAATAAATTCACTAGAGTTGAAGTTACAACTGCTTGAACAACAAGAGCAAACTAAGTAGTGTATAACAGATGACCTTCAAAGGTTGCATTGGCCACAAAGGAAATTACCTCCTCTGAAGAAATAATAATCATCTGCTCATCTGAACCAACCACAGGATCAATGACCTTAACATCCACACCAACTTCATTTTGAAGGAATTCTACAATTCCATCTGATTCCCCAATAACACGATCAACTTTGTCAATAGGACAAAGTATTCGAAACACAAGGTCCTCACCATAAAAAGGCTGTGCATCATCAACCACAGGAGCAGCCCCTGGTTCTGTCCCATAACCTGAGTAGTTATTGCTTCTCATATTGGAGGAGCGCGATCCAAATGTCCCATCCATAGATGATCTTCGACCTCCACCAGTCATGTGAGGAACATAATCATCATCATGAGGAAAAAAACGCTCTGGTGAATGTACTCGTCCATGGAAATGACTGCGATCACGATGCTGACTCTCCCTCAAGCGTGATGAAATAATTCCTATAGCATTCTTCACAGGATTTACATCACCTACAACCTGCACAGCGAATGTCAATATCATATAATTGAAATTTATTGTTTAGAGGTTAATTTGTTTTCCCATGAGTGAAAATGCAGGAGATCAAATTCTTAATGGAAATACCTACAATCAAGAAATGTTTACATGATCTACGCAGGCTCAACCAGATTATAACAGAAGAACAAGACCCACCACAACATGAACGCAGTTGGCAATAAACCTCTGATAAGCATCATAAACCCCAGCAATTTAGGGTAAAAGGTACTTCAAATCATCTACTGACGAGATAGATTTCAATGTTATACCCTCATCACCTGCCTTAAATCAATGAAGAAAGAAAGCCAAATCTCTTTATGCTGAATAACATCTTCCTCCTTTCCAGCATTTTAGCTGAGCGTGACAAATTAGCCTCACATGCTAATCACAATGTCACTAAACTCTGCTAACAATTTTTAGCTCCTGCTTTTTTCATTAATTTAAGAATCTCAAAATACATGAAAGAAATGATAAAACAGAAGTTGGAAACGTCAAAAGCCCACCCCAACAGGGGACAGGGCCCCAATGATCAACTCAGCAAATCTTGATTGATCCTCCAAGACAAATGAACCACCATGTGTGAGCAAACAATAGCATACTCCAGATTGAATTTTCAGCACAGATGGACATACATTTTGACAACAAATTAATTCAGGGGTTTTCAGCATGCATGCAATTTAATAAAGCATCAATAAGTAAAGTTCCAACTTCCGAGCACCTGAACAATCTCTTCCGCCATAGAAACACAACGAGGTAGATTGTGATCTCTAGGAAGTATTCTTATCTGGGTCTTAGTTTCCATCCTCATCTGTTCAATGATCTTCCCTCCTTTTCCCAGCAAACACCCTACATGCATTCTGGAAACTACCAACCTAGTAGCCACACGGTTGCTGCCACCACCTCTACCGCCATACTCCTCCTCCTCCTCGCCAATCCCAAAAGCAGCGTCGCTCTCAAGAATCCTCTCATGAATCAACAACAAGGCCTCCTGCGCCGGCGAGAAAGACGGCATTCGGCCTTCTGGGTCTCGCCGGCGCGTATCAGAAATCTCAATGATTCGCTCCTCATCGCCGGGAATCAGCTCGTGCACGTTGATCCACGCGCCAGTGTGTTGCCTAATGGACTTTATAATGCTACCCGACTTCCCAATTACCCCACCTGCCTTCATATCGTGGCACAAAATGCGGTAGCTAGTGGTCACCGTTAGAGATGAGTCTTGGGCTTTAGAGGGCCGACCACCGCCACCGCCACCGCCACCACGGTGGCGGTGGCTGCTGCCGGTATAGTGGTGGTTATAGCGAGGTCTGGTTCTACCCAAGGTCTCTGAATCATAGTCCTGGTCATAGTAGTAATTCCTCTTAGATCTAGACCTTTCCATCATCAATCACAAACTTGAAATAGAGTTCAAAAATCTAGGAAAAAATTCAAGCTTCTCCTTCCTTTTCAGTACCAGTTATGCAGACATTATTGTCATGGGAATTTCGGGTCATTTTCTTATCTACAACAACTAGGGTTTTCTTGGGAGCTTGGTTCACTGTCCAATCTCAGTTTATGCTTTGATATTTTGCCACTGATCTTCGGTTAAAGTTCCGGAACTTGAGAGTTGAAAACCCTAGAAATTGCGGAAATCAACCAAGACTTCCTCAAAGAGTACCTTGTAGACTTGAGCTGCAAGATCAGCTCGGTACTTTATGGTTACTTTCCTTCTCTGCTTGTTTTCAGCTGTATTTATATAATGCCACTGGGCCAAACACAGTTTAATCTATTAGCCCAGTCCCTACATCATATAAGCAAGCAAATTAAACTTTAAAATACATTTTTTCACCGAAGTCATTTTTAGAGTTCAAAATTTTCCACAGACTATTCATATTTTATGTTTTTTTTATGACAATTTTCCAAAAACAATTTCAATGACTAAGCTTTTTTTTTTTTTTTTTTTTTTTAAAAAGAGGGCGGCTAATAATTTAACCATATATGATATGAAAATAGTTACAATAATAACAGAGAGACGTTTGTATTTGTAATCATTGCTACTAATGAACTTTTATTTCATATATGAAATATAATTCACCACTTGTTGTATTGAAATAAATAATTATTTTAAAGATGGCAATCATATTTTTGACATTAAATGCACTATCATAAAATTTAAGACGTTTAATTAATTATTTAATTCTCACTGATAATTTAATAAATTATAAATTTGAAAATTTTTTTAAATCTAATTGAGTATCGGTGTAAAAGAAATGATATCACAATTTAATAATATAATATTTTTTTAATGCAATTTTCTAAACTTTCCCGTATTTAATTGACTTATCAAATGCACTGTCATAAAATTTTATATGTTTAAGAAATTATCAATTCTCACTGATAATTTAATAAATTGTGAATTGAAGAAAAAAAGTTAAAATCGAATTTAACATCCATGTAAGAAAATGGGATTTGACTGATATATTTTAGAGAGCAAAATAAGTTATTATATTTATTAATAAAAATCAAAAAATAAATAATTAATAGTTTAAATAATTATTTTTTAAATTTTGAGTTATTAATTTTTAATAAATAAATATAATGATTCATTTTACATCGTAAAATTCATCTTCACGGATAAGCAAAAACCAGAGAGATGATATCAGAATTTAATAATCTAAGATTTTTTTGTGTACATTTTAAAATTTTCTCATATTTAACATAAATAGTGGCCATATATTGTAATGAAAAATGTTATGCATATAAAAATTTTGTGTACCTTGTCTTCACATGATATTGCTTTACCATTAGATTTGGATTTAAGAGATGGTTTAAGATAAAAGTACAGTTTTGTGAGGGTCATGTGTAGAAAAATCAACGTGTTTAGCAAAACTCTAGTGTAATAATCAAACAACCTATGTTTATGTAGGTGGTGTCGATGTTTTAAATTATAACCCTTATTTATAGGAGTTTTAATTATTATATTCCTTAAATTTCAAAATTTATATTAGTAATTTTTTATTTTTATTATTATTATTTAATACTCTCTCAATTTATAATGTTAAAATCAATAAAAAATATTGAAATTGATTATTAATTTCTATTTTAATAATGCTAAATACATAATAAATAATATATTATAAAATAAAAATGATCGATTTTCAATATTGTTTGTATTATTAGCCTTTTATCGAAATTACTAGTCGATATAGACACCATTAGACTTTCTTTGTGATTAAAAATGACAATCAAAAGTAGTTATGGTTACTATACTATAGTTTTGGATAGTAAAGATATGATTTTTGTCAATTAGAGTGCCATTTAAATATTTTAATCTATAATTTTAAATTGATTTCATCTTTCGATCATTGCAGTTAACCTATCTTTGATTTATTAAGATAGAGTTTAACAAATCTATTCAACATCTTTCATCAATTTTAATATTATAAATGGAAGAAAGGAATGAAAAATTATAACAAAAATAAAAATAAGAGATTATTAAGATTAGTTATAGAACTTGAGGGACATATAATTACCACTTCTATAAACAAGGGATTAATTGTTGTATTTACTTTTTTTTTTACAACATCAAATTATCTTATTTAAATCTAATAGATCAGGAAGACTACAAGGACAAATCAAATCCAATTATGTGTAAGCCTAATTTATATTTTAATCTAAATTTCAAAGATTAGTGAGCTCTTTTCTAGTTCTTATTTTCTTTGTATTTTTTGGGTAGAGAAAAATTTAGAAGTAGAATAGGTAGAGCATATCACTGGACAAAAACAAATCAAATCCAATTATGTGTAAGCTCAATTAAGATTTGGAAGATTTTTTTTCTTCTTTTTTTTAATAAAAAATTTAGATGTAAGATAAATTGTTTTATTCTAAAATTAGAATATGTTATTTACGGATAACAGACGAGGAACCTCATTAATTGAACCAATTTAAAGGATTTGGTTCTTATTTTCTAAACACATCATTTTTCATATATTAATAATAGTTTATGATTCAGTAAAAAAAAATTATTACAACTCAAATGCATTTAGTTTTTTTAAAGTCATATTATAATCATTATTTTCTATTAAGATAATTTATAAATTACCCTAGATAAAGATATAATTTTGTTTAGATCTCTGATGTGTAATTTATTTTTTTGGTCAAACTAATTAGTTTGCTTCATAGTTACTTCACAAACAATTCTAATTGATGATGCATGTTAATACTTAATGCTAAAGAAATTTCATTCACACATTTTAAGTGACTTAATATATATATTTGATTTGATTTGCAAAAACTAAAACTCATAACTCAGAAAAATTATCAAAAACAAAAAAGTGAAACACTATTAATACAACTAGAAAAGTGACAATATCAAGAGATGCTTTTCTTTTAGAGAGCCTTGAAAGTTAAAACACTAATTTTTTATTTAACCGACACATCATTTCATAAATTTTCTAAAAAAATTAAGCCAAAAATCATAAAAAAAATAGTATTCAAATCATTAAGGAGTGTTTGGTAGGGGGAAAGTTTTCACTTGAGGAAAAAATAAATAATAATAAAAATCTTATACCTATGGGAAGTTAGTTTTCTAATTTCAATTTTAAGAGGAATTCTTACACAATATTGTATAATATTAATTATAAATCCATATATATCATTATATTTAAATATTATCAAATAACTATATTACATGTTAATTTATAATCTGTTCATATCCGAAGAAGAGTTGCTTTAACGAGGCCACAAATGTAATTTTGACATGCATTAAATTATGTGACGATAAAAATAAATAAAAAAAGGAAAAGAAAGAAAGAAGCTAGGAATTTACATTACTAATTTTATGGTTATGGGATAAAGTATGGCAATTACTCTTTTGCTTGGCTAACAACCTTTTTTCAGATAACCTCTTTTTTTATCCTTTATACTGTTAAGGGATGAATTATTTGTCTTCAAGTTAAGTTAAATTATTAAATCAAATACTTTTGCTTCATAGATGGGTCCAATTTCAATTGTTATTTTCATTTCAAAATGTTTATTTTTTTTTTAAAAAAACTTGTAACCATCCTTTATTTTTAATATGTTTTGCTAGAGAGATTGCTATAAAGCTTAATATAAAATAGTTGACTAATTAGTATATTATATGTAAGACTAAAACATTGTTTTATTTTTTCATATTTATAAGTTTTTCAAATTTGATATTTGTTTAATTTTTATTTTCAATTTGATTCTCAACAGTTTTAATTTGATTTAATGTGGTTCCTTCCATTTGTCTCTCTAACTTTTTTGATGAAATTTATGATATAAAAGTTTAACACTTGATCTAGTGCTTTTCAATGTTTACATGCCACTTTTCATATTTGAGTCTGTTTTATAACTTTGATTCAAAAGTAAAGACATAACCACTTTAATTTCTTCTTTTTTTTTTATCATTGAATATATATATTTTTAATTTACATAAATACTTAAATCTTCTTATACAAATTATATTATAAACATTTTAAATATTAATTTTATTTATTTTAGATACGGGTGATAAATAGATGATTTGAATGGATTTGAATTAGGTCAATAATGGATGGATTGACAATAACCTATTTACCTATTTATAATCCATTAGAAATTTTATATGGGTCATGAATTGACTCATGATTTATACATAAAGGGTTAGCATCAATCCATCAATTTAATAATCATTATTTTTATATTATTTTATTTAATTATTTTTGTTTTCATTACAATTATATTTTGCTACTATCAATAAAAAATAATTTTTTATTGTTAAAATTATATGTTAATTCCATCATTAAAAAATAATTTTATTATTAAATTTTAAATTAAATTTCAACTCTATTGTTAAAAAATAATTTTTTATCATTAAAATTTTAAATTATATTTTAAAAATATTTTATCTACACTATAAAATTGAAGAACGGACTAATAAATTAAGAATAAAATATTTTTGATTGTCATGCTTTCCTTTTTCACGTCAAAGCTTTTCTATATATTACATATACAACATGTATAAAAATAAAAATTGAATAAATATGATATTAAATTGGCATTTCTTTAAAAAAAAAACTTAAAAATTTATTAAAACAAATAACTGATCACTAATATTTAAATAGAAAAACTAAAGTTAAATATATTACATAAACAAATATTAATTGACTCTTAGGAAAAATTTCAATTGCAAGCACCTTTACAAAGATCAAAATGTAAAATATACCATCCTTTTATCCTATAAAAGATACCAAACATGTTACTTTTTCATTCTAAAAAATGTTAAAGATAAATATAAATAGATAAATGAGTTAACCCAATATGACCTTTATTTAACAGGGTCAATAATGACCTAATTTACAATTATCTAAAAGTTAATATTGATGAGTTATAACAATGATGGGTATGAATGAGTAAATAGATATGAGTCACAATTGCTAAGTCTATCAACATGTGTGATTATGTTAGTATTTTGAAATTTATGATTTTATCTTTATTTTTATTTAATATGATATTTTTATTTAAAAATATTTATTTTGAGTTTTAAATAAAAATTAAGTTGAATAAATCATGGATATTTATGAATAGATCTTTAATGACTATTTTATTAAATGAATTAGCATTTTATTCATCCATTTGACTCGTTAAATATTATTGATGGATTTACATTGATCTAAAGATGGATGGATTGGATGATCTCATAGATATCCATCTATTTTGCCACTCCTAGTTTTAGAAATAGTTTTAATCCACTTAATGTAAAATTATACATGAATGGATACATTGTTTTATATTCACTTAATATATAATTATAAATGAGGAAATACATCATTCTATTCATTTAATATAAAATTATACATGAATGATTTAATGTTATAAATGAAATTTGTTTTAACGGCCATGAATAATAGGTTTGATGCTTGAATGTGATCAAAGATTCATGAATAGGATGTAGATTATTGTAACCAATGGTACACTTACATTGGAAGCTAAGGGTCTTGGACTCTCCTATAAATACCTCTATTGATTTTACAAGGGAGGCAAGCAAAAAAAAAAAAAAATGCATGATTACAAGTAGCAAGCTAATTACTTGTAGAAAAGTCTAATATTCTTATAATTCTCTTTATTTCTCTTGAATTATTTTGAAAAGGCTCTTTGTGACTCTTGGAGAAGGATCGTGACTTGGGAAGAGTTTCGTAAATTATAAGGTTATTAAAAATATTCTATTTTAAAGAAAGAACTTCAAATGACATCATCTGGTAACATTTTATTATTATTTATCATGATTATTTCCTTTGGTTTTGTATGCTATATATGAGAATCTTTTATTTCTAACAATTACAAGTGATTGTGCCTTTGCATGATATATGATTTTCATAGAAATTCCAAGGATATAACATTATGTTTAATTTTTCTTCACTAAAATTGTAAAATCCCAATTAGGTAATGCAATTATTGTGCTTTATTTTTAATTTCATGTTTTGGTTAGTAATTCCATCATTGCATATTTCACAAAATCCCTAATGGGTAGTGCATATGTATATTTATTTTAATAGTTTTCATAAATCTCTAGTGGGTAAATGAGAATTATTATGTATTCTAAAATATACCTTATTTTTATTACAAATCCTAATAGGTAAGTATTTTTTTTTATTGATGTGTATTATGAATCTCCTTTCTTATATCTAATGGCAGATCTGTGTTTGTTGATCTCCTCAAATATGAGGTATTGGATGGTACTAATTGTGCGTATTGGAAACATAAAGTTGATATATTCTTATCCTTTTATGATTATAATAATATTATTTATGTGAAACATGCACTTATATTACCCCAACTAGTGACTAATATGAATGGTGCAGATGATGCTAACAAGTAATATGTGAAGGATTTGAAAAAGTATAATGATTGGAAAATGGCTAATGATATTACCAAATCTTATGTTCTTAGTGGTTTTAATAAAATGCTTCGTATGAGTTATTTTCACACAAAATTCATGAGTTTTTTTTAGGTAAATTGGAGGCTAAATATGGAAAAAAGTCTGACTCGCATGTAAATAATTTGTGAAATTTTTTTACTATATCTAAATGTGAAGAAGGGTGGATGTGAGAAAAAATGTGAATGATATGGTTACTCTAATCAATGAACTAAGGTTTTGTGGTAAAATTATGGATAATAAAACTGTAATTTCCACCATCATCAATTCTTTGTTTAAGTCATACAAATTTATTGAAGATTTTTACATGCAAGCAGAATTTGATTAGAATGTTGAGCATCTTATTAATAAAATTGACAACCAAGAAGTTAGGAATAGTGTGGTAAAGCTTGAGGCAATTATTAAGCCTGATTTTTCTATTCATAATGTGAAATTGAAGCTAAAAAAGAAGATTTTCAAGAAGAAAAGTATAAAGCCTCCATTTCAAAATCATTCTTAGAAAATTTTAATCAAAAGAACAAGATGGGTTTTACATAGAGAGTGTGCTTCCATTGTAATAAGCCTAGCGACATCAAGAAATTTTGTCGTGCTCTTAAAAATTCAAAGAATTAAACAGAACCTAAGTCAAGTGAGTTTTTCCTTCTAAAATGCTATTTTTCCTATTTTGAGCCTTATAGTTGGTGGGCTAATGCAAGTGTTACTATTCATATGTCCACTGATTTTTAAAAGTTTATGGAAATTAAGAAAATTGAAGATGGGAAAAGTTTCATTTATATAGGAAAGTGGGCTAATTCTAGTGTTACCGTTCATGCGTCTACTGATTTTCAAGAGTTCAAAGAAATTAAGAAAACTGAAGATAGGAAGAGTTTCATTTATATGAGAAACAATAATAAAGCTCTTATAGAAGGAGTTAGAATTTATGAGCTAAAGTTACAAGATAATAAAGTTTTTTTCCTTAGAAGATTGTCATTATGTCCCTTCAATGAGAGATAATCTTTTGTCCATTTCTTATTTAGAGAAACTTGTTTTTTTTTTTCTCTTTGAAGATGGAAATTTGACATGTATAGTGGAGATAAAATTATTTTGAAAGGTTTTAGAAACTTAGGAATGTATCAATTTAATTTACATGAAAATATTGTGTGTGAAATTTCTAATCCTTCTGATATTAAGGGCTCGTCTAGATAAGCTTTTTAAAAAAGGACTTATTATGTAATGCTTTTTTAAAAGGACTTTAATTAAAGTTAAAGCTATTTTACATTTGGATGTAGTATCTAAAAAGCACTTTTAAATAAAAAAAGTCGTTTGGATGTAAAAATAAAAAAGTACTTTTTTATGAGTAAAATTACTAAAAAGGACAAATATATAAGCACTTTTTAAAAAAAGTTTTAAAAAAAGTGTTTGGATAAAAAAACACTTTTGTTAAAATTTTGTAAATTATATTTTTAATATTAATAAATTTAAATACATAACATAATTTAATTTTATTATTAAATATT